>ML776562.1:362520-431791 GCA_009831015.1 Picea engelmannii
ATATATATATATATATATATATATATATATATATATATATATATATATATATATATATATATATATATATATATATATATATATATATATATATATATTAGGGCATGGTTTAAAAAATGTTGTAATTTTAACCTTAAAAAAATGTTATTGGAAGTACTTATTTTCGATTGGGGAATTGACTTTAAAATTATGGTTACAGTGACATCAATTGTTAAGACCATAGTTTCAAATAAGTTGCAATTTTAACCCCCCAAAAAAGGGGGGTGTATTTGTAATATCATTTTTTAATTCAAGGGTTGATTTTTCTTTTGGTTGCAACGATATCAATTGTTAAGGTTACACTTTCAAACAAGTTGTAATTTTAACCCTTTATAAAAGGATTATGTTGGTGGTGCCACTTTTCAATTTTGTGATTGATTTTAAGACTCGGGTTGAAATGATATTGGTCGTTGAGGTCATGGTTTCAATCAAGTTATAATTTTATCCTCGAAAAAATAAATTGTTACTAGTAAAATCACTTTTCAATTCAAAGGTTGATTTTAAGTATTTTCTTAACAACATTATGAGTTTTTAAGGCCATAATTGCAAAAGATTGTGATTTTAACCCTAGAAAAAAATGATTTTGAGAACACCATTTTTCAATTTTAGAGTTAATTTTAATGTTTTTGACCTAAAAATACATTTTTTTAGGATCAAAGTTATTATTTTAAGATCATAATTCTTTCCAAATCTATAATTATATTCAACAACAAACCAAACACCATAAAAAAATACAAATGACTACACAACTCAATCATCTAATTCACTCTTTCTCTAGTATTCCTTGGAATATCAACACCCCTTCTCTTCACATTTCTTCATTTAAAAAAAATCATCAACTTATTTTTTACAACACTCTCCACCAACCCAATCCCCTTAGCACTCTCTTCCCTAACCAATTAACCAATTAGGAATCTAGTTGACAACTAAGATAGTGTAGCTCAAGGTTTTCCCTCATATCAGCGAATCTCGCCTACTTGAACTCATAAAACATGATTGTCTTACTTTTAATTTATGAAACTATAATTTGTGGAAAATGAGGAATAAATTTAACACCAAACAAGATTCCCTCTCTGTGGGCTTAACAAGGGTAGAATTCAGGAATTTCACTCACATCTCCTAATAAATTTTTAATACAACAATCAAGTATGTATTAATAAAATAATAAATTATTTCCTCGATTCAGGTGCTAGTTGGAAGCCCTTCCCGAAGCTTCGACCTTAGGAATTCCACGGGGTTCCATGCCATGAATATCCAGATGCCACGGGGCATCCTTCTGCCTCATTCCAATGCTCAACATTAACTTGGACTTAAAGCCATCCAAGGGGTTTGCGCTGGCAAACATGCTTATGCCCTCCATCAATTATTACAAGCCGCTCGTCAATTTCTCGACCATGATGCCTCGATCTCGGCTTTGGTTCGACAACTTAGTACCTTCAAAATTCAATTGAAGCTCCAAATGATGATACTCAGCCTCAACAACATCTTACTCACCATGTACACCTTTGATCTGCATTCAAAGCGATATGTAGGATATGGTATGAGGGGAATAACAACTAACATAATGGCGAGCTTGACTCCTCATGCCAGTTACAAATTCTATCGCAGGCTCTGGAACTCCAATTGGATTTGGAAAGCGTGCAAGGTCTCGAACTTTGGCATTTCTATCACTCCGTGTTGCTCCCTTTGCCTGCCAAACACCCAGTTTCGCGGGACCTTAATGGACAGGTCTGCGCTCAGGGAAAGAGGTAGAATCCACCGTACTCAGCCTCGGTCGAGAATCCACCAGAAAGAGACTTACGCTATTGAATATTTCTACAACAACACCATGAATGAAACTCAAGCAAACATTGAGAGTCTTGAAAATGAGGCTCGCCATGGGAGGAAGAATAACTCATATGATGCAATGGATGCGGAATTCATGCCTTTTCTTCTCGACATTGTTGAATATGTCAACGAATTTTTCATATTTATTAGATATGAGTAGATTTAGTGGAGCCTATTTTGTAGTAGTTTGTTCAATCAAATCTATCAATTTGGTATGAGCACACAAGTTTTGAAAATAGTTATGTAATTACTCTAATTCTGTTCATTATTTATGTAAGCCTGTAGAGGCAGACAAAAGTGTGAGTGAGTTGTTGTAATCTCCTTGATTTGAATAATAAAACAACCGATACCTATGCTTGGTGGGCGTAACCCAAAGTTTAGGTGAACCACATAAATCGCGGTGTTTCTTGTCTACTTATTTATTGATTATCTTGTATGATATTTGTGTTTCCGCATTTGCAAATATAACAAATGGTATCAAAAGGTTTCTGGTTAAAGATTTGTGAGACCAACAAGCCAATCCTGGTGCAAGATCGTGAATTGAGGGAGAAATTGTAGGTGTCATCCTTCGGAGGAGGGGCGAGATCTGTTGGCAATATTAAGCATAAGCTTCGGAAATCCGTGGAGCATATATATATATTTTTTTATGCTCTAGGAATCACGTGCCTCGATCTCCAAATAGCTGCGGGCCTCTCCTCTCGAAGGTCGCGACGACTACTAGTTGACACTTCAAGCACGAAAAAATTTCCAAATAGTTGCAGTCCAACTGTATCGTGAGGTGCGGCGACTCCCTAAAACATCTGCACAATGTTTTTTCTTTTGAAAAAAAATAACATGGTATAAATCAAAGTTATGGTTTATATGAAAGGTTGAATTTTTTTTTAAAGGTTGAAGGATGTGAAGTGAATGATTATAATCAATTTAAAAAGGTGGAGGAATTAAAGTAAAGGTGAATTCTTTATTAAAAAGTTTTTTTTATTAAAAAGTAGAATTTATATTAAATGCATAAATTCAAGTAGTTGGATGCTTTTTTAAAAAGGTGAATCTTTTTAATAAAAGGTGAGGTTAGTAAAAGGTTTTTGGATTAAATTTTTTATTAAACTTTGTGGAGTTTATACCATTATTCTTCCACATTATTTTTTAAAGGGTCTTGGTTATTATAAGAAGTGGTGTTTTTTGGAATGTTTTCTCTAATGGAAAAGATACATAGTGCTAAGTTCGAAATTGAGAAGTTCAATGGAAAGAACAATTTCGAGATCTGGAAGATGCATAATTTGCTCATACAACAAGGCATGGTGAAGGCGTTTTTTGGAAAAACAAAGCAACCCGCGACCATAACAGAGGATGAATGGGATGAGATGGATGCGAGAGCACTGAGTGCCATATGCCTATGTTTGGCTGACGATGTTCTATTCAATATTGTCTCGGAGAAGACAACAGTCGGTCTGTGGACGAAGCTGGAAAGCATGTACATGACGAAATCTTTGACGAACAAGATCTTCCTGAAAAGACAATTGTACAGTTTGCGCATGAAGGAAGGTACGAAAATAGTTGGTCATTTAAATACTTTTAATACTCTCTTAGTTCAGTTGACTAGCATGGGAGTGAAATTTAAATATGAAGATAAGGCAATTACATTATTGTGTTATTTTCTCGTTTCATGGGATCACTTTGTTACCTCTATTAGTTTCAGTTCAACAGAAAGTATTGAGTTTGATGACATTATTGGAGCTTTACTGTCTGAGGAAACAAGGAAGAAATCCAATCTAGAAACCTCTACATCTAAGGCGATAATGGTTAGAGGCAGAACTAAAGAAAGAGGACACGGTTAGAGGGATTTCTCTCGGTCAAATTCGAAGGAAAAGAAGAGCAAGCTTAAGTGTTGGTTTTGTGGAAAATCTGGACACCTAAATAAGGACTGTTGGAAGCGACAACAAGCCTCCAAAAGAGACGAAGGAAGAAAATGCAACCGAAACAGGTTCAACAACAGGTTCAGGAATGACTGATGAAGTATTATCAATTAGTATTGGTTCACGTCATGATCAACAGTGGTTATTAGATTCTGGTGCTTCAAACCACATGTGTCTTCATAGACACTGGTTTATTACTTATCAGTCTATAGATGATGGAATAGTTTACATGGGAAATGATATCTCATGTAAAGTTATGGGAATTGGTAGCATTCGAATTAAGATGTTTGATGGAACTATTAAAATACTAACTGATGTGAGACATGTACCTGAGCTTAGGAAGAACCTAATTTCTTTGGGAGTCCTAAACACTGGAAGATATAAGAGTATTGTTCAAGGTGGAGTTATGAAGGTCTACAAAGGAATTCTATTGGTTATGAAAGTGAAGAAGGTTGGTAACCTATTTCTATTAGAAGGAAGAGCTGAGTCAGATCATGCGACAACAGTATATGAGAAAGACAATGATTCTGCTCAATTGTGGCATTAGCGGTTGGGCCATATGAACGAACAAGGATTGAAGGTATTATTTGATCGCAAGTTACTTCCTAGTCTAAAGTCTTTAAAGTTAGATTTCTGCAAGCACCGTATTTATGGAAAACATAATAGGCAAAGATTTAAAACCAGAAGACACACCAGTGAAGGAATCCTTGATTATATCCATTCTGATGTTTGGGGACCATCCCCTACTATTTCATATGGAGGATCATCATATTTTGTAATTTTTATAGATGATTTCTCTAGGAAGGTGTGGATCTATATGTTGAAAAGTAACGCTGATGTATTTATAGTTTTCAAGTAGTTTAGAGCTTTAGTGGAAAAGAGCACTGGTAGATCCATTAAATGTTTAAGAACTGATAATGGTGATGAATTTACGTCAATGGAATTTGAAAACAATTGCAAAGAGTTTGGGATTGATAGGCATAAAACCACTGCCTATACTCCTCACCAAAATGGAGTTGTTGAACGCATGAACATGACTCTTCTAGAAAGAGCAAGGAGTATGCTAAGTAACGCCAACTTGCAGCAGGAACCGTGGGAAAAAGCAGTAACTACAACTTGTTATCTGGTGAATCGATCACTATCAACAACAATAGAGTGTAAGATTCCTGAAGAGGTATGGAAAGGGAATCCTTGTAATTATTCCAATCTTAAAGTTTTTGGTTGTGAAGCCTATGCTCTAATTCTGAAACATCAGTGCTCTAAATTAGATCCAAAATAAAAAAAAGGCTTATCTTTGTTGGATATGGTGATAGTATTAAGGGGTACAGGTTGTGGGATCCTATTGCCCATAAGATCACCATTAATAGAGATGTAATATTTGATGAATCATCTCTCATCAAATCAAATGTAGATGTTCAAATGAAACAGGAAGAAGTACCTGAGTATCAACAGATTCAATTTGAAACCAGTTCAAATACAGATGGAAGTGAACATTAACAAGTTTTTGAAGATGTTCATGAAGAGTTTCCTGCAGAAGAAGACATGGTTGATGATAAAAATCAACAGAATGTGGATGAGCCACAAACTTCCCTAAGGAGAGCTACGTGGGTTAGAGTTCCTCCAAGAAGGTATGATGATTTTGTTTCGTCAGTTTCTTTAAGTACTAATGATGATGAACCTTCGTGCTATCAAGAAGCTGTGAAGGGTTCTAACAGTGATAAATGAAAATAAGTAATGAAGGATGAAATTAAGGCATTAGAGAGGAATGCCACATGGGACCTGGTAGAACTTCCAAGAGACAGAAAAATTGTAGGTTGCAAGTGGGTCTACAAGCTAAAGAAGGGTGTTGATGATAAAGTAGAAAGGTACAAAGAAAGGTTGGTTGCGAAAGGGTATTCTCAGAAAGAAGGTATTGAATTTCATGAGATTTTTTCACCAGTTGTAAAGACTGTTTCAATTCGAATTGTGTTAGCATTAGTTGCATTGCTTGATTTGCAGTTGGAGCAACTAGATGTTAAGACTACTTTCTTGCATGGAGATTTAGATGAGGAAATTTACATGGAACAACCTGAAGGGTTTGTTCATAATCGTTGCAAGAAATTTGTTTGCAGGCTCAAGAAATCATTGTATGGTCTGAGGCAGTCGCCCAGACAATGGTACAAGAAATTTGACTCTTTCATGGTGAGTCAAAATTATACAAGGAGTGAGTATGATCATTGTGTCTACTTTAAGAAAATGAATAATGACATGTTCATTATCTTAGTATTGTATGTTGACGATATGCTTTTAGCAATCAAAATCATAACTGAGGTCAACAGGTTAAAGGCTCAGATGGCTAGGACGTTCGATATGAAAGATCGAGGAGCAACAAGGCAGATTTTGGGCATGGAGATATTCAGAGACAGGAGGAATGGTAAGCTTTGGTTGTCATAACAGAAGTATGTTGAAAAGATACTTTTGAGGTTTTCTATGAATGATGTGAAACCAGTTTCAGTCCCTTTGGCTTCCCGTTTTAATCTTTCTTCAAGTTTATGTCCTAGTACAAAAGAAGAAAATGAATATATGTCTCGAATACCATATGCTAATGCAATAGGAAGTCTAATGTATGTGATGGTTAGTACAAGGCCATACATTTCACATGCAGTTGGGGTTGTCAGCAGGTATATGGAAAATCCAGGTAAAGATCACTGGGAAGCAGTGAAATGGGTGCTTCGGTATCTGAGGGGCACAAGTGATTACTGTATCACCTATAACATTGGTTGTGAATTAGCATGTGGATATGTTGATTCTGATTTTGCAGGTGATTTGGAAAAGACAAGGTCGACTTCAGGGTATGTCTTTACTCTTGCAGGTGGAGATATTAGTTGGATGTAAAAGTTACATAACATTGTTGCTTTATCCACTACAGAAGCAGAATATGTAGTTTCTTCACATGCTTGCAAAGAGGCAGTTTGGTTGAAAGGTTTGTTTGGTGAGTTTGGAAGGATGCAAGACAAAGTAAAGTTACTTTGCGATAGTCAAAGTGTTATTCACTTGGCTAAGAATCCAACCTACCACAGTAAAACAAAACATATACCTATCAAGTACCATTTTGTAAGACAGGCCATAGATGAACGTGGAGTCTCTCTTGAGAAAGTGCATACAAAAGATAACTGCGCAGACATGTTCACAAAACCAGTACTATTAGACAAGCTACGATGGTGTTTGGATTCTCTTGGCTTGTAGAAAAGGTGATGAACAAAAGAAGGAGCAAGGTATCAGGTTAATTGTTGTCAAGGTGGAGATTGTTGAATATGCCAACAAATTTCTCAGATTTAGTAGATATGAGAAGATTTAGTGGAGCCTATTTTGTAGTAGTTTGTTCAGCCAAATCTACCAATTTGGTATGAACACACAAGTTTAGAAAATAGTTATGTGGCTAATCTAATTCTGCTCATTATTTATGTAAGCCTGTAGAGGTAGACAAAAGTGTGAGTGAGTTGTTGTAATCTCCTTGATCTGAATAATAAGACAACTGATACCTATTCCCGGTGGACGTAGCCCAACGTTTGGGTGAACCACGTAAATCGTTGTGTTTCTTGTCTGCGTATTTATTGACTGTCTTATATGATATTTGTGTTTCCACATTTGAAAATATAACAGACATTGCTTCAACCCATGCAAGAGATACCAAATATCTCCACATTGTTGACCTCCATTGGCACATGAAGACCATCCTAGCTAAATCCATCACTGCTTTGGATGTTTCTCAAGTGAACATGGCCAGGAAAATCAAATACATTCAACTTTAGAACCAACTACTAGACAAGAAACACAACATCATCGTTGCTAAACAAGGCATCATATTCAGCGTTGATGGAGAAGAAACCACCCAAGTTCCTTGAGATGCTCCTCCCTTCTTTATTATATATGGCTACAGACTTAAGAACACCAATCCTCATATTTCTACAAATTTTTCGGACAACTCTTGTAATGAGTTTGGGGACATTTTTTTGTAAAAAAAATGTGGATAGTATTTCTTTTGATATATCCTCGGAAACAAGCTCGATAAAGCATCTGTTCTACTACTGGACTAGTTTCCCTCGTGGAAACCCAACGGTAGAACATCTGTAATTATATTTTTGGCTTCTTATTAATACATTGTCGTTAGTTTACAAAAAAAAAATATTCTCCAAAGGTTCAATCATACAATGGGGTGGAGGTTGGGGATGTCTCTTCCCTTATGCATCTACCATGCGCCAAGGACAATGGAAGATATGGTGGGGATCGAACTGTCGGACAAGAAGGAAATGGGGCATACAAGATGGTTTTTCTTCACATGATGCAAAGTTAAGTTTCCTTTCATGTCGACAAAGGATTTGGAAACTTATGTACTCTCAGATCTCGTTTGCATGATGACTCCTAAGGGGCTCCTTGTAGAGGACACTCCAGAAATTCCCCTATCCATCAAACACACATGACCAAGGCTATCGTTGAGTCTGCTAAGTTCTATAACCAATTTGTTATGTTGGATGATAAAGACACCATCTTGGCTCTAGAAGACGTGAATCTGATCAACACCTGAGTTGTGGCTATTATCACACAACAGAAAGGGATAAAATATTAATTGTGCCTGAATTGTAATTAATTGTTTATAAAATATGGAATTGCAACAATATGAAAAAAACAAAGTAACTATGAAATTAAATAAACAACAATGAAATGTTAATCATGTGCTTAATCTACAGGCAGTACCTGACTAAGGATGGGGCCCTTCCCCCTTAGACAAGGAACTGGATTAGAAATCGAAATAACATGAACACTCAACACACCATCATGTGAACAAGAGGAGAAAGAAAAGTATATTGCAAAAGTTCCAAGTTTTACAATACGACCGAATATTATCACCAGAATCATCCCCGAGCTCAAGGGAATATGAGATTTTTATACAATATAACTAATGTCTAAATAAAAAAAGGAGACAGATGGAAAACCATGAGAATCAGGCTATTCATTTGTTTACATCAATATCACCATTTTTTAGAAAATAGCGGGCATATGCTGACTTGGATCAACTAGGCGACGGATGATGGGTGAACCATTGTCTCTTTTGGGTTGTCCACTTGCCTTTCGTCACCTTTCCACGAGAGGAGCAATCTTTGACTGATGAATGTAATGTTGAATGATGTGTTGGAAAAAATTGTTTTGGAGTTGCAACAACATGGGTTGCATTTGGAATTGCAACAATTGTATCATGCTCAAAACTGCAACACTTGTAGAGGAGTTGCAACTCCTACAGGGGTTGCAACCACTGTAATTTCTCATGCATAGCAATGTTAGTGCAAGAAGGTAACAATTTCCTTAAGAAATATTTAAGAATGGCATAAAAATGACATATGGTAGAAGATTCATACCTGAGTAAAAATTAAGACAAACTAGATAAGAAAGATATCAAGAGAAGGTGAACAGTGGAAAAATGGTAAGGAAAAAGGTACTAAATGGGTGTTGAAAACATGTCAATTTAAGCACCCATCATCTCCCCCAACCCAAAATTGTTGCATGTCCCTATGTAACCAACAATCGGTTAGGGTTAGAGAAATTGAGATGTCCATGGAGGTTGTGTATACTATAGTGCACATACCCTTCTTCCTTTGGATGATTGCATTCCTCCTTTTCATTGGTACTAGGCCCTATTGTAATTTCTTTATCCTCTATTGGTCCTTGCTCTATTTTAGTCTGGGTAGCTTCATCAATCAACATAAATTTGTGGTTTGGACAACCACTTCTCTTGTTTCCTTGGTTTGAGTTGTCCCATCTAGCTTAATGGAGGGTTCCCCTGCAACAAGAGAACTTGTTTCCTAAGCAAGGAAACCTAACTTCTCAAGTGTCCTTTCTTCATCAAGTTCATTCTTCATCATTTTGAGGTTGAGTTGTAGCTTCCAATTTGTCATCCTCATCATTCTATTTTGTTTTACAAGAGATGCATATATAGGCAAGGAATGTGGAATGCTTACCTAGTGTATATCAATGACCTTTTCTTCAAGACCAACAACCTCAGGTTCTGGTTTTGCTTCTTGTGAATTAGCAAATCCTTCCCCAAAAGTGCTTCTCATTGGTTCTTTTGGATTAGTAAGAGCCTCTAGTTCAGGTTCCTTTTGTTGTGATTCTTGTGCATTAGCAATATCTTCCCCATAAGTGATTCTTGTTGGTTCTTGTGGATCATCAACAATCTTTGGTTATGGTTCTTCTTTCTTTGATTCTTGTGGGTTGGCAGACCATTCCCCAAAAGTGCTTCCTACTGGTTCTTGTGGATCAGCAAGAGCTTTTGGTTCTGGTTCCTCCTCTTTTGTATATACTTCAAAGATGGAAAAAATCCCTTCTCCAAGAGTGCCTTTTGCTGGTTCTTGTGGGTCAACAAGAGCCTCTTTATCTATTCCCTCATCGACTTCCAAGTTATTCCCTTCCGCTAGTTCTTGTATGTCAACGCATTTTTTATTTTTATTTTTTCCAAGTTGCAACCATGGAGGTGTACCTGCTTCTTGTCTTTTGAACATAGGTTCACCTCTTCATGTACCCTCTTAATCTCTTTATGGAAAGTTTTTTTTCGGTGACCTCAACATCACTGTCATGGCTTTATTTTGTTGGGGTTGTAGTACTAGGGCCCCTTGTCGTAGCTTCCTTCCTGGGTATCTTTGGTTGAGGAGTGTCAACATCTGGGGTTACTATGGCTATGCTATTGTTGCTTGGAGATGGAGTTTCAACCACTACTTCCCTCAGTGCTGGAAGTGTAGCCACTGCTTTCTCTGGTGCCAAAAGTGCAACCACTACATCTTCAGTAATTGCAACCTATGCCCAAATAACATCATTCCATGTTCAACCCTCTTTATGCAGGGAACGCTCCATCAATATCTTAATAAGCCCATGATGTGAAATAACGTCCTTGGGATTATTTGATGTTGCATGAATGTCGCCATGGTTTGCAAAGTTATGAAAATGAAATATGGCATGTTGATGGGGCGACCATGTCTGAGGTGGTCCAAGAGATGAACATGGTGGAGGTAAATGACCCTGTAGCAACCTTCACATGTAAACTAGCATTGCATAAATATGGCCACATCCTTCCAAGGGTGTGGCAATGACCTTCTATCAAACCATGTTCCCTTCTTTACCAATGCTTCTCCGGGCTCAAGAAATTGTCGCATGATTTCAGATTTAGAGGTTCCTCTGGAATACAACCTCTCACCTGTGTATGCAAAGCTTGTAACTTCCGCCATTGTTCCCTCTGTTACTTCAACCAAGGTACCTGCTACTATAGATTGTTCCGCCCAGAAATTCAGAGTGAATTCCAAGACAACTTCATTGTCACACCCCTACAAACGTTGTACATACTCCATCCATCCATCCTGGTGGAGAATTTTCCCAATATGGTCATATGCTTCAAGTAGAAGTGATTCTGTGGGTTCTCTATGTATCAAGGAGCCTCCCATGGTTTCTCTTTTTTATTAACTCTAATTTCTTGTGATTGGAAAAGGAAATGGTTGTTAGACGGGTGGGAGATTTCCAATTATGGCGATAATGGTGGTGATTATGGAAATTGGTGTAAGGTGGTGATTATGGCAATTATTGCATAGGATGGAAATTATGGTGGCGATGGTAATAATAGAAACATATGCCACATAAAGCTTATGCATTACACATTCTATCGAAAAACGTAACTATCATTTATTACCTTAGGTGGCTTTCCCTCGTACAAGTATTGTGTTGGCGACTTGGTCCCATGATCGATTGGCCTTTTTGTCTCTAGCGGAGTTGAAACAATGTCTATGAAGTCATGTTTGCCAGTATCTCGGCATCGACGTTGGGGGTCACTTATTCTTTCCATCGGAGGTGCAGTAGCGACGACGTGGATGAGAGTTGTAGAAGCGGTAATGCAAACAAGAGTTGCAACATCGATGGTGTGAACATGAGTTGCAACATCGGTGATGTAAACGAGAGTTGCAACATCGGTGATGTGGATGAGAGTTGCAACATCGAGAGTTGCAGCAGCGGGAGTTGCAACAACAGATGTTGCAGCAACAGGTGTTGTAGCAACAAAATGTGCAGCAATATGAAGAATTGCAGCAACAACAAAGTCTCAACAAATGACAGAGATGTAGCAGTATGTAGGCCATAAATGCAACTTGTCAATGTATCTCATCAGTAGTCGTCCTTGTCCTGATAGGATGTCGATGTATAATCAATGGAATTTTTGTAGCGATATGCAGAGTTGCGACAGAAGGAGTTGCAACAACAAGAGTTGAAGCGGTGGAAGTCTCAACAACGGGAGCATAAAGAGTTGTAGCAATAAGAGTTGCAACAACACGTTCTTCTTATGTGCATATCTTGAAAAAAAATTATTAGCACAAACAAAATTTTATTGCAAAATTGATCAGAAGGATCCTGACATAACCATCATGAAACCATGAAGTGTCCTTCTTTCTTTCTCTCAGTTTTTATTTTTTTAACATGTCTTGCGCCAGCATAAACTGATTTTCATAAAACACGCCCCCAGGCATGCCCCTAATGGATTTCACACATGGGTGTATTATTATTATTATTATTATTGAAAGAATGAATCACTCAACAGGGGTTTCCCCCTTGTTTACAATCTCCAAGTCGTTGTTGGACCATCCACTAGTGATCATATTCAGAAAGGCTTCCTTGGATAGGAGTTTATGATATAATCGAATCTTGTGTCCATTTTCCATCAGAGAAGTTCTCTCGTTATTGATGGTGCGAAGTTTGATGGCTCTGTTGTCATATACAATATCAATATCATAAGGCCCGAGCCATCGTGTGTGAAACTTCCCTCTGAAATCCTTGAACCTAAAGTCAAATAATAAGGCTCGGTCTCCAACTTTGAATTTCTTCTTCTTAATGAAATTGCCATGCCATCGATCCCTTTGATGTTGTATTATAGATGTGCAGTGTAGGGAATCTTGACGAATTTCATCTAGTCTATTGATTTGGAGGAGTCTTTGTTTCTGACCTTCAGCTAGATCCATTCCAATTTGTATGGTTTTTCTAAGTGTCTTGATGTTTTTTTCAATTGGTAGCAATACTCTCTTTCCATACACCAATTCATATGGGGTGCAGTCAGTAGTAGTTCTCCATGTTGTCCGGTAGGCCCATAGAGATTTGGGTAGTCTGTCAGCCCAGTCCTTGAGGTGTAGTCTGACAGTCTTAGTGATGATAGCCTTAAGGATTTTGTTTGTCCGTTCTACATGTCCATTGGCCTGCGGGTGATATGGTGTGATAACCTTGTGTTTGATCTTGTATTTGTCCATCAAGTATCTGATGAGCCTTAAAGTGAATTGCATTCCTCCATCAATAACTATTTCTCGAGGTATCTTGAATCTAGTGAAGATTTCTTCATGAAGAAATCCCACTACTGCTTGTTCTGTCGCGACCAGGAGTGTTTTTGCTTCCATCCATTTTGTGACATAATATGTGAATACTGGGATGTAGGAGTTATGATGGAAAGAAGGATTGACCGGCCCTAGAAAATCTAAGGCCCATTTATCAAAGGGTTCCAATACTAATTGGGATTGTAACAACATATCGTCTAATTGCACTAGTCTTCCCATGCTTTGGTAGCTATCCCACCTTTTTACATATTCTTTGGAATCTTTGAAGATAGTGGGCCAATAATACCCTTGGTGAAGTACCTTGTACCTAGTCCTCTTGTCTACAAAGTTGCCTCCACATGGGTTGTCATGTCAGGCTTTCAAGATCTCATGGATCTCATCGTCTTGCACACGTCTTTTGATAATGAGATCCAATCCTGTGTGGAAGAGGAAATCGTCAATCCATGAGAATCTTGAACTTTGTTTGATGATATTTTGTCGCTCTTTTGGAGATACATGATGCGGTAGTCTACCTGCAGCCAAGTAGTTAGTGATATCTACAAACCAAGGAAAGTTAGTAAAAACCACAAATATATGTTCACGTAAATAATCTTCTACGGGTAGCTCATTTTCGTTGGATGTGAGTATTGAAAGAAAATCATCCACTACATTATCTTTTCCTAGTTTATTCAATATGTTTATATCATATTCCTTTAATAACAATAACCACCTAGTTACCATGACATTGGTGATAGGTTTATTCATTAAATATTTTATGGCAGCATGGTCAATATGAAATATCACTGGATATCCTGTAATGTAATCCTGAAACTTATTAATTGCATGTATTACCACAAGAAACTATTTCTCTGTTGTCGTATAATTTAGTTTTGGGGGCGAAAGATTCTTATTGACGTAGTAGATTGTGTATGGATCCTTTCCTTCGATTTGCCTAGAACAACTCCAATGCCAGTGTCTGATGTGTCAATGGAAATATGAAACAAGAGGGACCAATCGGGTCCTCTTAAAATAGGAGCCTCAAACACTTTAATTTTCAATTCATTAAGTGCATCCTGACATATTTTTGTCCATAACAACTCAAAATTTTTGATAAGCAAGGAAACTAATGGACGATCAATTCATGAAAATTTTTAAATAAAACAACAATAATAACCAACATATCCTAAGAAACTTTTTACCCGTTTTTGTGAAGACGGAGTCGAAAAATTTAATATTACCTTGATTTTCGTCGGATCCACCTATATGACTTTAGATAAGATGCAATGTCCTAATACGATGCCATCAGTTAACATCATTACACATTTTTCATTATTGAGGGCAACGTTCGATTCCTTACACCTTATCAGCGTTTTCTCTAGATTTGCTAATGCCTCATCAAATTCATTACTATATGTGGTGAAATCATCCTTATATATATCCAGACAATCATGAATTAAATCAAAGAATATACCAATTACCACTCTTTGAAAAGTGGCAGGGGTGTTACATAGCCCAAATGGTAGAACACGATAGACAAATGTCCCCCATGGACAGGTAAAAGTTGTTTTTGTTGATACTGTTGGTTGTGGAGCCTGGTTATCTTCATGATTCATAGGTTTCTTTCAGTCGTGATTGTATCCCATTTCCTAATGGGGAGGGGTATGGGGGTCATTTCCCCTCCACTATTGTCGTCAGGGGGTCCATGGGGGGGAGGGGAAGCAAAATTTTGGGAATTTTTTTGTTTGTAAAATATTGTATTTTCGTAGTCAATTTGGATCGTTCATTATAAGGTCGCAAATCTGACTGTACAAGTTATTTTAGGGATTTTTTTCCCTAAAAGGCAACCCTCTTTTATGTTTGAGAGAACTGTATTGTGACTGTGTGTGATAGCGAATATTGCATTCTGAGAGAGGAGACTATTAGAGAAGGAAGAAGAAGTTACAGCAGGTGTGTTATAGGTTGTATCCCTTCATTTGCTGGATAATAATAAAGAAATGACCTGGAAATTTCTCTGGTGGACGTAGCTCACACTGGGTGAACCACATATATCTGTGTCTCTATTGTATTGTGTATCTTCTGTGTTCTATTTCCACATTTTCTTTATTTTATTGCTTTGCGATCTTGTTTTTCTAACAGATACTGAGATGGGGGGTGAATCAATATCAAGTACAATTTAGCACCTTTTAAACTTTAACTTTTCAATCAAATCAATGCAACTCATTATACAATAAAGAGCAGAAGAAGAAATACACAATGCACAACAAATTTACGTGGAAATCCACATAATGTTTTTTTTATATAATAACAAGATTAAATTCAGAGGAAGCTACAACTTCCAAGATTCTCCAGCTCCAACTGGAAGGAGGATTCAACCCCCTATTTTATAAGCTCCAACTTGAAGGAAGCTACAACTCTCTAGATTCTCTAGCTCCAACTGGAAGGAGGCTCCAACCCCCTTTGCTTACCCCTTCCTTCTGCCCTCAAATATGTATATAAAAGAATAAATCTGTCACTATCACTATCATTGTCACTATCTATGTCACTATCATTAATACATCATTATCATCAAACTAGGTCCACATAGAAACTGGGTCCACATAGAGATCCTAGGTCCATATCTCCTCATTCCTAGGGAGTTAGAGGGACTTCCATATACCATTGGAAATGTCTCGAAATAAAATTTCCATCCATGTAAATTGTGCTTCCATTTGAGTTAATTATGTAGGGTAAACATTCCCTCAAAGATAGGGTATCTAAATTGACCATAAATAATACTTTCAACAATCTCCATCTTGTAATCTTTATCTTGGACATTTGTAAGCTTCTTCACTTGACTTTAGGGGATTATTCACTTAGTTTTAGGGCTTCTTACTCCATAAGGGGACCACTTTGGAGACTCCTTCAAGTAAAATCATAGGCTTCTTCATGTTGATCACCAATGAATGACTTTGACATCAATGACAACACCATTCAACAATTTTGTCTTTATTCTTGGGTGTGATCTGGATCTGGTTATACCCACTAAATCCGTCGAGGAAATAAAAGGTTTTCTTCCTTGATAACATATACATGACTTGGTCAATGAATGGGAGTGGGAAATGGTCCTTGTATGTTGCTTTGTTGAGTTCTCTATAGTCGACACAAATTCTCCATTTACCATTTTTTTCTTTGGTGCCACGATGAGAGGGGAGATCCATTGATTGTCAAAAATTGGATAGATAAACTTGCCTGTGAGCAATTTTTGTAGCTCCTCCTTGACTATGTCCTTCAATGCCAGATTTATCTGGAGTTGGGGCTGACAGATATGTCTGGATCCTTCCTTGATGTATATGTAATGTGTGCATAAGTCAGGATGGATTCCCTTCATGTCAGAGTAATCCCAGGTGAAGACATCACTATGTTTTTGTAACACTTTAACCAATTGCTCTTTTTGTTTATCAATCAATCCCTGGTTGATTTTTAAGGTTTTCCCGGGGCTAATTTCTATGGTTTCTCTAGGGGACCCTTGTTTTTTTTTTTTTGGTGGAGATTTGTGTTCTACGGGTGAGATGCTTGTTGAGGCTAGAGAAACCTATGTTTCGGGTTGCATAACATGCTCAAGAATATGTGATTTTGTTGAGAAAGAAGAAGCTATGAAATCATTGATTTCATCATCCTTTCTTTTCTCTCTAATTGCTAAGTATTGATAGATAGAGAGAACTTGATGAGATTCTCCTTCTTCATCACTATCTTCTATGTTGGCCCAGAGTGGTGTCTCAATATCTATGTTGGGTTTGGTTGGAGGATAGAGGGTTAATTGTTTTGTCGAGGTCCGATGGGAGATGGTCATGTTGTCCAACCTACAATCGATGTAGGCATCAACAGTGGCCAGGCAAGGCCTTCCCAAGATTAAAGAATATTGTCCCAGAGAGGCTTTGGGTTGTAGGACCATAAAATCGATGGGATATTCTCACGAATCTACAGAAATCACTATGTCTTCTAAAATTCCTTTTGGCTTGATGGTTGATTTGTCAGCGAGTTGGAGTACGGTTGGGGTTTCCTTAAGGCCCGTAAGTCCTAAGGATTGCATGGTCTCGTGTGTCATAACGTTAATGGCAACACTGAGGTCGATTAATGTGTTTCTAATGAGTGTATTATTGATATGCATATTAACCACTGGACTACCAGGGTCTGAGTATTTGGCTAGGAGAAACCCCCCCCCCCATCATTAAATCTGACAATGTACTCATAACATGGATAGTTTAAGGACCCTTTCGTTTTCTACCGGGTTTCCTTAAGAAAAGTTCTCGTACTACATTCAAATAAATAGGCACATCCTTGATGGCTTGAAATAGCGGTATTTTAACACACACATTCTTAAGTTCCCCCAAGAAGTCAAACTCAGGTTGAGTAAGAGGTTTCTCTAGGTTTAATCTTTCTAGATAGGATGGGTTTTGGAGTTCAAGGTGGGCATTATCATATTTCAAAGATTCATGAGATTGTTTCATTTCTGATTCTTCATTTCTGACATCCTCATTTAGATCTTCAATACAAATACAAGGTTGTTCCTTGGTTAATGTATTCCCAGATCGAAGGTGGATATCATTGCAGTCCAGGGAAGGGATGGAATAGGTAGGGTAGGAAGCAAGTCCAACATATTGCACTGGTTAATCTCCTTAGTCTTTTCATTTCAATTTAAATGCATGGAGCACATTTCATAGCTTCCTATAGATTGTGTTGGAAGGCACCATAAGGAAATTAGGCATTTAGTCTATGAAATTGAAATGTAAGGACAAGAAGAGAGATAAATAAGCATTGTTATGGAACATGGGTAGTCTCTCTCTTTGCCTCCAAAACCCACAATCTTCATATGGGAGAAGATCCTTATTCCAAGTTGTTATTACAACAAAGAGGACCATAAGGGCCATTTTTTCTAGTGTAGTCAAAAGACTTAAATATTGAATTGAATTCCATGGTGGTAAATTCAACACTTTCCTAAGTCCTACATTCACACAAAACACACCCAAGTCCAAACCTACCAAATGACCACTCTTGAATCCTTCTTATCCTTGAAGTTCTACTCCAATTTATGATCCATTGGATACTACAAATTCAACAATACACCACTAGTATGAAGCTACAACCAATTCAAATATCTAGCTTTAATATAACAGGAACATTTTCATTTAAGAGTTACTCAAGAACCTAGACTTATTGTTCCTTGCATCTTCATTGTGCCCAAATCTAGCCATGGGAAATAACACAACATTTTCAAAATGAGGAATGATCCATCACAAAATTCTATACACAATATTGCAACAACAGTTTATCATGAAAAATAATATTGATTAATTCCAAATAATGTTTTCATATCTAAATTTAATATTCAACAATTAAGTTTTTAATCAATAGCTGACAATCTTTCAAGCAATATAAGGAGAATACAATATGACATTTTCATATTTTGAGTAAAAGATGAGGCTCAATAGTGTGGGGCATTGAAACCACAAACTTGTTACTCTTTCAATGGCAATCATTCATGATCGGGGATGGGTATTTATATCATTCAAGTTTTGGTATCGATGTGCTTATGGCACTTATGGATTATATGCAACACAATCATAGCCTCGATATCTTCTTTTTCCTTTTACTATTGATGTTCTTTGCATTCGATGAGAGCAATCACTTTAAATGTACGTTTGATCATATTGTACATAGTAAATGCACACCAACAATTCTTGTTTTTTGAAATACTATGATAGAGGGCCAATTCAATGCCCTTATTATAGTTGATAGTGTTTATTCATTTAGATAGACAAAGTGTTTGGCATACTAATATTAAACTTAAAGGATCACTAAGTCTTGTATTATTTTGCATTTTTTTTTTCAAAGTAATATAATTGTTTTTGCCTTAATTTATAGAAAAAAAATATGAAGAGATAACAAAGAAAACTTCATCAAGTTGACAACATTGCAACAATTTTTGCATCCACGTTTACATCCTCTATAGCTTCCTCTTTAACATAATCTTGTGTCCTCTGTAGCATTCTATATAAAGTCCTTTGGGCTGTCCATTTTATAGAAGTCTATAATTTGCTTCACAACATCCTTTGTTGCATCCAAAGTAGGTTCTTCTTTGCATCATTTTCAACATCCAAAGTGAATTTCATTTTAACATCCCTATTGCTTCCTAAAAGGTCCTCAATAACATCTAGTTTAGAGTCAAACAAAACATCCCTACAATGTCCATTACAACTTCCCCTATAACATTCAACATAGAATCCATTTGGTGTTGCCAGTAGTGTCCAAGAAGGTCCTCTATAAGATCCAATTTAGAATCTTTTTTAGCATCCTCGCTAGATTCTATTTTGGCATCCTCTTTAAAATCCTTATAACATTGTCAATAAAATAATTTTTTACATCTTATTTTAACATCTGCAATGCCCTCATTAGATTCCCATATCATCTCTTGTAGCATGGGGATTATCCTATAGTGAATTAGTGAAGTCATTGTTCTTGCATGGGAAATATGTAAGTCCAAATCTCTCACCCATGTTAAATTGGGTTTGTATCTTGTTAATGCAGATTTGGGGTTTGCAACTCCCACATAGCTCCTCATGGTTCACTAAAAAACAAACTTACTAAGGAGAAAAACATCGCTTGTAGCTTATTTTTTGTTAATTTCAATATCATTTTTATGACAATTAAAGACCAATAAATGTCATTATTAACATCATCTCTAGCATTCTATTAAATGTCCATTCCATAACTTTTTAATGTCTTATTCTGCATTTAAGGTCCACTTGCTTATAAAGCAATTGCATGACACCCTATGCACTACTAGGTTGGTTGTGCTTTGTAGGGGTATATATATATATATATATATATATATATATATATACCCCTACAAAGCACAACCAACCTAGTAGTGCGTAGGTTGGCTACAATATTTATACCCCTACAAAGCACAACCAACCTAGTAGTGCATAGGCTGGCTACAATATTTATACCCCTACAAAGCGTAACCAACTTAGTAGTGTATAGGGTGTCATGCAATTAATTTATATGCAAGTATTAAGAGTCATCTTTATCACCCCCGGATGGGGTGACACGTAGCACATCAATGCCACACAACATGGAGCCAGGCCCGGCCATAAATAAGGCAGGACAACTCCCATCCCCTCGCCATTAAGGATGGGAGCAAGCCTTAACCAACAGCCTCACGCCATGGGACTTCTCCCTTGTGTGAACAGTTCGGTGACACGGGCAATAAATGTTGGGGGAGCGATAATGGAACCTGTCCCGTCGCTCCTCCCTGTTATCATCCATACTTGCCTCGGATCCCTCCATTTCGCCTTTGGCTCGCACCGTGCTAGCAATTTCGAGCTCTGGTGTGGCCACCGAAACACCCCTTGCAACTTAGTCATTTGAATTGCCATCTCAATGCCGAGGGAGAGCAGAAATCCACGACGCGGCTCAACCTGGTACACCTTGGCTGCGAGACAGAAGAGACATCAGCGGTTGGAGAGAACATTATCCATGCCCTGAACTCAGATTGTGCGCAGGGAAAGGATGGTCTGGTCACCTTCCATGGTGTATGTGGAGGATGTCATCCCAGAAGAACCCATACAAATTCCTCCAGAGCCTCTTCTTTTCACAGTGCTAGAAAACTGGCAGCCACCAAGCAGCCTCCCGGAAAAAGCCACTAAGGCAGTCACTGTGGAGCACCAAGAACAGAACACCATGAAGGCACAATTGGAGGAGTTCCACATCTACTAAGTCGAGGATGAGGTTCCAGAAGAGCTCCTCCATATGACTTCTTAGGATGTTGCACTCATAGTTGGCTACAATTCTTCCAGAGCCACGGAGAGAAATAAGGATCAAGGGAAGCAGGCAGGGGAACAGGGCCAGGGCCAGGGCGCAGCAATGGAACAGCAGAGCAGGGCGGCAAAAAACGAGGTTGCAGAGACCAAGGCGGGTGGCACGTCGAAGGAGGGTGGTGAGGTCCTTACACCACCTCCCATCTCGATTGTGCAAGAACAGTGGCGTGTCCCACCGTCATTCTTCCACCCAGAGCATTTAGAATTGATGTTTGATCTGAGAATCTAGATGGCAGACAAAGTCTATCGTGGCACACTCATGAGCCAACGCATATACATGTTGTACGACGCCTTCTCCAACGCGCCAGCAAGGCAAAGATGCCTGACTTGTGCGCGACCTTATGCGTTGCCAGCTCAGAATGGATTGCAAGATGAAGATATCGACATGGCCACCTCTGGGGCCAACTGGTAATTGCTTCTGGTTATGGTTATGGATTCAGTTAGCTCAGAGCTTTCACTGTCTAATCTAGTTTCATTTTTCGTCTTTCCGGTTAATGTACAAACTATAGGCTACCACCTGTCCTAGTTTCCTACAGGTAGGATAGATGGCGGACCACCTCTTTTGGACATGGATATCCAAGGCTGCCAACTGTTCTGGTTTCCGCTAACTTGGCGGAACAACTGGCAGCCTAAAGATAGAGGTTTATTTTTGACAATGATATAATACGATCTACCTCTTTTTTACTTAAAAAATAAAGAGTCATCTTTATCACTTATTTCAAGTTATTTTCCCATAATAATGTGCATTATCACTATGCATTGTAGTAAATTTTAGTCATAATATCCCCGTTTAAGGTAGGCACCCTTCTCTTCAACAACATATTTGATGTAACATAATCACTACATCAACACGGATCTAAGCACTCTAACTGTAATTTGAAAGCACTACATCACTTTAAAGAGGCATTGTAACATCAAATTACTTGTGTTTCATGGATACCTAATTTCTCTTTCATTAAGTATAATAAACTCACACCATTATAAACAATAGATTCAACTTTATAGATTTGTGATCATAAGCTTGTATTGGTTTTTCCTCTATATTGGCAATTACACCTTTGGATATTATCTCAATCTTTCTAGGTGCTTTTATTTATTTATCTTGAATTTTGTCAAAATACAAGTGATTATGATCACACTAGGTATTGATGACTATATATTAGTGAGCCATGATAATGCACATCTCAATTGCATAGATAAAGACAATGCAAATCAAGTAGTAATAACCATGTCTATTTTGATTGTATGTGGATTGACAATGGAGATACTTCATCCCCTCTATTGTATACATAAACACAATCTTTATTAATCACTATGTAATTTAATCTATTTACATAAGACATTATATATATAGGTTATAATTTTGTAATAATGCTTTAGTCTTGATATTTTTATATTATATTTTAAACTTTAAAAAATGCTTAAAATATTATGATTAACAGTAATTAAGTTAAATATAGAACCAATTATTTCATAAAGGTGGCTTGAGCCACAGGCTAGGGTTTCACTATGGACTTTTCATAGAGTGTCTCCTTTCTTTGCATCAATTCTACCTATCAATGAAATATATTATGTAGTAATCGTTTGGATAAATATACCTTCATACACTAAGAATAGCAAATGTCCCATATTTCTTATCAATATACTTATAATTTGATAGTGCTCATGGATAATTCTTTTATTTTATGGTCTTCATTTATGGCCCCATCATGTCTATGCTTTCATTTCAATTCATATATGTGATTGTAGTAGTGTTCATAGATTGCTTACCAAGCATGCTACTAGTGGTATTAAAGCAATTTGTATGGTTTATTGTATCACATAAGCCATTAAAGCAATTTGCATGGATCATTGTATTACATCCAGAAGCCATTACTTTTAACCAAAAGTTCATATTCAATCCAAACTAATGTTATGGGCAAAAAAGATTTCCTTACTTCAATTTGAAATAGTTTGAAAAAGTTCTCAATAGTGGCACTCCAACATTATAATATTTGTCATTAGAGATTAGATATTTTATTAAAGTGATTCAAAATCAATCTAGATATGAGTCAAAAGAAGATTCAATGTAATTCAAAATCAATCTAAGTATGAATAAAAAATATGTTTTAAGATAAAATGTTAGATCAATACACTTAGTTTTTACAAAGATTACACTTAAAATATCATTACATTAACTGGTTTTATAAAAATAGTAAAATTATTAAAACTAAGTAGAAGATAAAAGTTTACTATTTTTCACTAATAAATCTTATCCATGATTTCTGACTAGAATCAATATCTTACTTCCCTTTCATTTTAAGTATATTTGCAAATGTGTTTTGATATTTTAGAATGATGGTTGTTTTATTTTTTTTATAACCATTATCTCTTAGGTTGAATGGGATCTAAAATAGATTACTAAAATATCACCATCAATTAAGTTAAATAAGAACATAGATAGCATAACCATTTATAATGCAGTTTGAGCCAAAACTTCAAACTTTATTGTGTTTTTACATAAGTATAGATTTATGAATTTCAATTATATTTGTCAAAGAAATCTGATTTTTCAGTGAAACTTTTATTTTGGTAAAATGAAAATCATATGAAGTATTTTTTTCACCTATCAAAAATCATAAGTGTATTACATTTTGGGTGTGTAGATGCCCCCAACTTTGTATTAATATGTTTGTAGATGCATTACACTTTTGGATGTATAAATATCTTTCATGGTTATGTCAATATATTCATAACTAATAATATCTTTCTATTTATACTTTTCAAAATTATTTCTTATTATATTAAATTAATAAATTCTAGATCTATCTTTTATATATATATAAAACAAGTAAAATAGTAAAATATCAATTTAAAGTAAATAAAATATATCAATATTATAAACATCATAATTTAACATATAATTAAAAATAAAATCAATTAAAAATTTGTTATTTGAATTTTATTTATTATATGAAATAGTTTCAATTAATATATAGTTAAGTTGATTAACTTCAATAATTAAATGCTTTGAATTTTATAAAAAAAAAAAATCTAAATATATTAACATATTATCTATTATCTACTTAAAATTTAAATAAAATTTGAAATCATTAAAAACAATAATTTTTTCATCTTCAAATCTCAAAAAGCTTAGTTCACAAAATGTAATACAGAACTCTAGAAATTGAGATATATTCTTAAACCCTATCCATGAATTGAGATATATTATTAAACCCTACTATAATTAAAATTAAGACAATATCTTAAGTTTGAAATTAACTTAAAAATGAATAACATGAGATAATAATTTGATTCTATTTGTGAGATTTATGATATAGGGAATAAAGAAATTGAATTTCTCTAACATCATCAAATAAAATAAATAATTTATTATTATTAATATTAAAAAAATATTAAAAAAACTTATATATTAAATTAAATATAAAATGTAATTTTAAATAATAATAATAATAATAATAATCTATTTTTAAGGTTAGCCAGCACACCAAATTGGTGTATGAGACCCCCTTGTTTGTGGGACAAGGGACCTCTCTTATTTGACTGGTAAAGTCTACGAAGGTATACATACCCTACTCCAGGTATACATACCCTACCCCCTCTGGATTTGAACATATGACTTCTTAAGAGGAAACACTTGTTCTTAACCATTAGGCCCACTCAAACTGTATATAATTTTTAAAATATTAAACATTTAGAGTGAGCACTACCCATCATTAAAGAAAACAAAATAATATTAAATTTTTAACCATTATAAAATCTGAAAATTTTAATAGTATGAGATACCAAATCCATTCATTAAAATTTCAATTCTAATGATATCAAACACTGATAACAAACATTATCACAGTCAACAACCAACTGTGTGAATCAATTCAATAAAAGGCCACGTCGTTCCCGATAGAGAATGAATATAAAGGGACCACCTAACTTAATATTTAAACAAGTGAGCATGAATTACAGCACCTTCATCCTCACATCACAAATGAAATGAGACACGGGAAGATAAACAGAAAACTTGACATAGTTGCTCATCATAGCAGATGAAACACAGAATTGTCCTCCCCTATTGTCTCAACAAACGCTATGCATTAACTATTTTATACCTGATGCATTACTGCCTTGGCTTGAATATCTCTCCTTTTTTTTCCATTAGAGCTTTTTGTAGCTCTATTTCTATGCAATGGGCAAAACCGTTTGCCTACAATGGTAGAATATTGACCATATTGACAGAACTGAATTAAGCTGGATGGTTTTCCAACTTTTTTAAAGGCTAATTTTTGCAGCTACCCTCATCCAGTGCCTCGAGTCAGGCAGGTATTACATTCACATATTTTTTTGGCCTTTTATGTAGACTGGTCTTCCTTTCTTGCAAAACTGCTCCATATTCTCTTTGAGTGGTTTATTGATTTCCTGTTCTAATAGTTTGTTTGATTGTTTCTCCCTAGATTGATTGATTTGCTTCTTTCAAGAAGCTTCATCGTATCCGACCAGTCAACAAAGTTCTTTAAATCCATGCATGAAACTAAGCTTGGATAGCATCATTAACAACATCAGAATTATCATAAAAATTTAACTGGGCTGGTTGTAATAAGTGACCAACCTCCCACTGAAAGTGCTGAGAATTGAATCTGAACTGGTAATAGTAGCCTCTCACTAAATGAGCTGAGAATTGAATTTGAACTAGTTGTAATACACTCCCATGGATCTACTGCTAAACCAAACCCTAACCAACCCTATTCCACATCTTGTTGAAGATAATTCTCTGTTTGCCCTTTAATTGGCTAATCCACAGGCTGGACGCCATAATGCACTCCAAAGTTTCTTCTACTTAGAAATTGACTAGCTGATGATATATTCGCGCGTGACAACAAGATCTTTTTAGGGCTCATCAGATGCCCACGCATAAATTTGTTTCGGAATGCCATCTCAGACACATACTACCAGGCTTTGCGATTGGGAACAAGAATGTATCTTTGCTTGGAAGGCTAGATCCGGATGATGAAATAGTGAGCCAGGCAGCCAACAAAGAAGCCAACATTCATGTAAACAAATGGGAGAAGCATCTTAGGATGATCTAGGTAAGAAGCAATCTCCCCGGGACAATCAATCTGGGGAGAAACAGTCAAACAAACTACTGGAAGAGAAATTCAAGAAGCCACTGAAAGAGGGATATGGAGCAGCTTTCCGAAGAAGAAAGAGCAGTCGACATAGAAGGCCAGAAAAATCCGGAAGTGAAATATCTGCACGACTCGAGGGACTGGATGAGAGCGATGAAAAGGGCTCACAGGGCATTGCATTACTCTTTTTTTACTTTGTAATGCAATGCCCTGTGAGCAACCACTGTATGTACAAGGTAAAGACATTTGCTGAAATATATTGTCGAATTTTTCCAACTAGGTTGGACAAAACTGCAATTAATACATATTTATAAAAACCCTATCACCACGAACACGGATCTATCAAAACCCTGGGGTACCACAAATCTGTACAAACATCTTCCCCAGCTCAATCTCTCAACCCAATATGCAGGTCAAGGATTATTAAGTTAACCTATAAGATTACAATGCAAAATGTAACTTCCAGTCCAACTAAGGAACTGAGAACTAACCTGGCTTTGATATATCCATGTCATCTGCGCCTTCTTCTTGGACGCCTTCCATTGAGACTCTGAACAAATTTAAAAGCTGAGAAAAAACACTGTTTTAAGGGCTATGAGATGCGATGTGATGTCTGCTCTGCTTTGCATTTAATAAAAGGGAAAGAAAAGGATACGGTGCGATCTGCGCCAAAGATATGCCGGCACTGGCGGGCTCTTTTAAAATAGAATCGCAGAAATATAAAGTGGAAAGTGGCGTTATAAGATTGGAAAAGATAAAAGTCACATATAAGAGTATAACACGTAGTAGGTTAAAGATTATTTTACTAAATGAAGAGTATTTTTGGGGATATTTGCTTGAAATTTCGCGAGAAATTGTTGGATTCTTAGAGTTAAGTGATTATTTCTGTAAAATCTGACTGTTCTCTGAGTTTTTTAGCATGCTGAATCTATTTCTGCATTTAAAAATGGATTCTGAATAACAAAAAATAGTGATTCGTGTAAATTTATATTGACCAAAAAAAAGTCATTTCGTTAGCCAACGACATAAAAACTATGCAGTTTTAAACAGTACAAAGAGAAGAGTTACATTCCCACAGGGGTTGGATGAGTTACATTCCCACAGGAGTTGAATGAATTCAACAAAGTGAGAGGTCCCTCAGGGGGTGAGAATATCCTTGGGTGGGAATTTATTTTTAATTGGCATTGTTGCAATAGTTCACAAAAGATATCATAAAAATGGAAGTAGGTTAAAGGTTCTACTAAATGCTGATTTTTTTCGGGGATATTTGTTCGAAATCTCGCAAAAATTTGTTGGATTCTTAGATTTGAGTGATTATATCTGTATAATCTGAGTGCCTTGGGAATTTTTCAGCATGTTGAATCCATTTCTGCATTCAGAAATGGATTTTCAACAACAAAAAATAGTTTAGAATAGATTTTTGTGTCTATTTTCAGTCATGTAGGTTCAAGTTGTTGTAGAGGTGACATTTCTTAGTGTTTTGGTTGTGGATGGAGGGGTGTTATGGGCTTGTGGAACACTTTTCCTTTCAATACTTTTTGGTTACTTCTTCATTGCAAGTTAAAGATGGACATATCTTAGTGTATTTGTTCATTGTTTTCTTCTTTTTTTAGTCACATTAAAGAGAGGGAGAGGGTTTGAGTGATGAGGAGGGGGTTCTAGACGAGCTCCTTAGCGGTGCTTAAAGTGGATATTGTTGTTCTAATCCATTTTCTTCTTGGCTAATGGGGGTTGCTTAGGAAGGGAGCACTAATTGGGGCACTGCTACTTCATCTTTCTCTTGGGGTGTAACTAAAGGTGCTAATGTTGATGTTTCCATAGGAAGTTGTATAGCTCATTGGCCTTCTCCCTCGATCAGGAGCACTAGTTCCTTGTTGATGAGGTGATTCCCCTCTTGGTCCCATCCCACCAACTTGGCACCTTGGTAGGTTTTTGGGATCAACATTTGTTTCAAGCCTTTGCATAGTGAATTTCTATATGGCCTACTCCAAAGCAAGATCTACACCTGAAGGCACACTGCACATAGTCGAGAGGTTGACACTAGGTGTAATCTTTAGCAACTAGTGTGATCTCCATTGTAAACCTTTATTAAATTCCATTTCCATGCATATTCAAACACACATGGTGATGTGCCTTGTCATTTCTACTTCTTTGAAGTGAAATGAATTTGCCAATGACATTTATGATACATCGCAGTGAATCGAAACACCAACACAAGTGAGGAAGATTGGGGAGTTTCATCATGACTAGGATGGTGGAAAGAGTATCCAAATCATGATCAAAGGTAGAGTACTAAGACTTCATACATAAGCATACCTTGGCCTAGAGCCATGGACTAGATTTGAGGGTGCGATCTTGATCTTCTAACAAATTGAATTTTAGGATGAAGAACCCTTTTTACACAGAGGTGGATAAAAGCTTATTCTTTGATATATTGTGTCCAAGTGGAGGATATCCATTTGTGAAGCTCCGTGAGATTCCACCAAAGGTCGTTGATTCTGCAAATGAAGTCATTATTCTTAAAGTAGTTAGATTGGTCCAATGCATTTGATACCATCGGGTGGAGGTGGAAGGAGCTTTAAAGACCATACAAACCCTCAGGCATTAGACCAAGGCCAAGGGTTCTTCCTACTTGTTACCATAAAGGAGGGTGACTTTGAGGGTAAACCTTGGTTCCATTTGCAACATGGGGCAAGATTTGGAGGAGGCAAGACCAAGGAGGGACATGGAGTTGTTTTGGGAGGTAATACTAGCTGCAGAGGAGGGCATTGTCATGGCAGACATCATTTCCCTCTTAGAGACAATTTCTTGTATTAAACCCATAAGAGGTAGAATTAACGAGCCACTAAAGTAATATAGTTTCTTGGTGTGAGGGTGAGAGGAGGATCATGGTAAAATTCCATAAATGAAACAAGGGTGAGAGGAGGATCATGGTAAAATTCCATAAATGAAACAAGGTTGAGACTCCACAAGGGCCATTAAATCAATGACATAACAACTAAAACATAAACCTTTGTTATATGCATTGAGAGACCTTGCAAAGCGACACAAAGGCATTCTATAAAGTGAAAATGTAACATTAATACTCTCCTTTCAATGAAGAACACAATAATAAAAATGTAAGATTATTACAATAAGAACCTCTTAAAAAAACAAAATAGTAAAAGTGCAAAATTACTCTAATGAAAATTCTCTTTAAAAGAACAAAATAGTGAAAGTGTACATGGAACTCATGAAATATACCCATACAAAACAATTGAAACAAGGAACCTCAATGTGGATTGTTCTTCAAAGTAGAGTCCGTTGTTTTACTATGTTGAGTGAGGGTTTATCATATAGTTTTTTATTTCCATCTTTGGTATTAAAATTATTAAGTAGTACCTAAGAAATTCCATTTATTGGTTTATAACAATAACTATTGACATATATTTTCAATTTTTTATATAATACATGAAATCAATAGAAGAACCATTGTATACAAATTAGATAAAAATAAAATAAAATGTGTTCAATTTTCAAATCCGCACCTTATCAAGAACAACCCTTCGATTTTAAAGAGAAGACATGATTTTGTATTTGTAACTTTGATGTATAACACTTTGCCCTGAACTTGTGTGGAGTCTGCCATAGCCCGAGACATCAGATTTTGAACTGTGATGATGGAATCCGGAGTTTCACACTTGATGTAATTTGGTGTAAATGTCTTTCTCATAGTATGAACAAGTTATAATGTAATTGATAAGTAAAATGAAAATTAATAACTACTATAAACATACAAATAATTTGAATATAATATTTGTAAAAGAAAGAGAATATAAATATATGCAAAGTTGCAAATGGAAGAACAAAATAGTAGCTTGTAATAAAATAGTAATTCAAAAGATGATATATTCTTAAATTGAGGTGAAATGTTGTGACTCATTGTTTTACTGATCTTTTATGTAGTAACAATGAGATAGATGAGAAATTTACAAAGTGATATTTTTAGATATTCGTATCTTGTTCTCAAATTTAATTTTATATGGAGCAAGTATAACATATGATCGATTCATGTTGGTATGTGAGGAAATCTTCATTGTTTCATCTCATTGACATTGATATTGACATACCAACCCTTCATAGCTTTTTAGTGGATGTTCCTTATCTCCCCAAGGGTAAGTTAAATAAGGGTATTTGTACTAAGTTACAGAGCCTACCTTTGGTTCATGTGGTCTAGGCCTAGAGGGCCGCTTTCTCCCAAACTTCAACACTACTTAGACTTGTATCTCCAATGTATTGATGGGCTCATTTAGACCCCAAGGTACAATAGATTCTAGTTATCTTGCATCCCGAGGGTCCTTCTCGCCTAGCTTAGAGTTTTCTCCCACTAGCTTCGCATTGAGATAGATCACCATATCCTTTGAGAGCATTGTATTTGTCATATATGCTCCCTCGAGCTTTAGACATAAGACCACTTTATATTTTGTTGTTTTCCCTACTATGAGATTAGAGCATTGTTATTTTATCTCTTCATAGATTCACTTTATTCTCTCTAGATACTCATGGCTTATGGGGACTAGAGATGCTTTGCTCTCTTCCTTCAGGATATGTTTGACCTTCGTCAATGACTTGCTAGAGGGTAGTTCCCCAAACTAGCATGCATCGAGTTGATTACCTCTTACTTCCAAAGATCTAACACTGACAAAAAGAGGCATCATGGCCAATTTCCAAGCTCATATGATAGACCTCAAAGGTGTCATGGACCTAATGACTACTATGGCCTCATGTTGATCATTTTCAGTCATATATATTTCTTTGATGCCTTACATGCTCGAAGTGCTTCTCCATAGTTACATGTCTCAGCCAAGGAACTTCCTTCTTTTTGAGCTTATTCACTGTTCTCCATCTCGTTGGGCTAGTGCTTCCCAATGATTTTCCTCTTTGTTTTCCTTCTTTTAGGTTATTTTCCCCTTGGGATATGTTTTTTCCTTCTCCTTGTCTTCTTTACATATAGTATACATAGTAGTGCCACAAGCCAACTTTGGTCTTTAATGGAAATCAATATCTAAATTAAATTAAATTAAATATCATGTTAATTTATGTGACATATTGATGCACATTAAGTTTTTTATTCTCGTCTTGGTTATTATAGAGACCTTTAAACAAATTGGGAAATGTGGAGAAATTGGTATTATTTTCTTTGCAAAGCATAAAAGACTTGCTAGAAGTAAAGGTCACCCTTTCAACATCTTTCTAGAACCATTGGACTTAAAAAACCATATTTCATATGTTAGAGAAAGTACCAAAAAAAGAGAGGATAACAAAGTCTTAATTCATGACTTTAGAATAAGAAATATTGTCTTATCACACACTTCATCATTGATAATCTATATGTTCATCTTAACCTTGGATTACTCAAGTGTTGGGAGGGATCAAATCTCGAGCTGTAAAAAATTCTGGTAATGCAAAAATTTGTGGAAAGGTTTGCACCTTGATGATTTTGATTTGTCTCGACACTTTATAGATCCAAGGTTAAGATGGATTTATATTGGTTATTATTTTTATTTTTCAAGAGGATGAACATATTTATATTAGAAAAAGTTGCAATCGAACCATACATCATTGTAATAAAGAAAATTGGGAATGGCCTTGACCAAATATCTAAAATTATATTAGACTACCTTACATATTGCAAAAGTAAACAAACAACTTGACAAAATATACTAAATTAAGAAAAAAGTATATATCACTTAGAGTTTTTACTGAAATGGGATTCAATTTTCATATCCCCCTAATGTCAATTCTAACACATGAGGGTGCTTCTCATCCTAGTTTGTAGTAGCAGGGAGAACTTCACTTATGCCATCTACCAATTTTGAATTCTGATAATGTATTATGCCTATTCCTTCCTTGGAGCCTAAATAAATACTATAGAGGGAGGGTTCATTGGAGGAGCTTGAATCAACAAGGGGGATGAGACTACTTCTTGGGGTAATTTTAGGTGGATCATGATTATTCCAACCAATAGTTATAGAGACCTCAACTACAAGGCCAACACTAGATGCTTCCTTTAGTGAACTACCACGAATGACTTAACCTCATTCTTCCCCTCCCAAATTTCTAGAATGTGGTTTGCAGATTCAATTGCACAGATGTCCTTGGATCGATTTTAAACCTAGATATGCCGCTCAATTTTCTCTTTCTATCTATTCCACTAGATGGTTAAGTTCATAATGTTGTGTTGGGCTTCATTTTCCTCCCTCTCACAGTGCTTCACACCCTTTTGTACCTCCTTAATTTCACACAATACACAACAACCACTCTTGCAATGGTAGTGTACCATTGTTGCCACCGATCTCCCCAACAACCTAGCATAAATAAGCACAATCAAAAACCCCAAAGAAATCAACCTCTCTCACTTAGAGTTTATGTCAAGGTGGGATGAGGGAAAATGAATCGAGCTATATTCAATATCCATTCCCAATAAATCCGCACATGCCACTTGAATCCTCCATTATACAAAACATAAAATCCCATGCAAGTGAATTGGGAAAAGAGTGAGGAGGAAATACAAGGAAAACACCAATTGGTAAAGGTTTTTATGGAACCACTTCTCCCTTCTTTGTTTTTAATGAAGAGTTTCTACCAGAGGTGGGAAGCTAGGGTTTTAGTGGATATTTTTTGTTTGGTGCACTTAAACCATATATCCACATTAGTGTGTTTACTTGTTGATTGCACCAGTGTGTAACCCTACCACAAGTATCGAGGTAGATTAAATATTTTACAAAAATATTGACTATGTTTTCAAAAAGACTTGTCAATACACCATTTATATTCAACTACACTATTGTGTAACGATACCCTTCACATCAAAGTAAGTTAAAATATTTTATAAAAAATAGGGTTATTTGTTCAAAAAAATCTTGTTGGTGCACCATTTATATTAAAGTGCATCATTGCATAACCATACCATGTGCATTGAAGTAGGTTAAATTTTTTTTATAAAAACAATCAGTTGTTTGTTCAAAAATACTTGTCGATGTGCCAAATAGATTAAACAACACCAATGCATAACCATATTAGGGACACCATGATAGGCCTTAAATTAAAAAAAAAAAAAAAACTTGAATGTGTGTCAAATACATTTAACATCACCAGTGCATAAACCTACCACGTACACCAAGTTAGGTTAAAATGCTTTAAAAAATATCGATCATTTCAAAAAAAATCTAGTCAGTGCGCCTAATAGATGTAACAACATCGACATGTAACCCTAACACATGTGCCAAGTTAGGTTAAAACATTTTAAACTTAATTGAGTCATTTTTTCAAAAATCATTTTGGTGCGTCATATATATTTAAGTGCATCGATGTGTAGTAAACCATGTCCACTAATGTAGATTTAATGTGTGTGTGTGTGTGTGTGTGTGTGTGTGTGTGTGTGTGTGTGTGCGTGCACACCTGGTACATATAAATGCATTGGTGTGTCAGTGTATGAGGGGCACTATAATAGGGTTAAGAGAAAATTGTCAAACCAAATTTTCATTTCAATTTCCATTCAATGCTTCACACTCATACAAACACTAATCCTCACTCTTCCCCTATGATTGCCCCATTATGTGGTGCTATTGAAATGTTGCATTTCTCGAATTACTTTATTTTCATAGTGTATTTTTGTGTTCATTTTAGACTTGGTATCAAATTTTCATTTTTTTTTCTACATGGAAACCATGCCTTCTCAATGGGGAAGAGATTAGGTATATTGATTCTTATCTCTTAATTTACATTTTCAACTATTTATAATTTCAAATTAGGCTTTAATTTAATTGTTCTTTTTCTTGAAAAAATTTCCACTAGTGCAGCCCTGGTATTTGTCTTGCACTACTTGTAAGATCACTTACAAGATGCACTGACACATGGTGCTCCACATCATTTTAATCACACCAGAGAGTTACGTTTAACACGAGGAAATTTCTCACACTCTATGGTGCACTAATAAATGTATGGATGCATTGGGAGTGGTGCTCTACATAAGTTTACATGCATTAACAATATTTAGTAACAATAATGAGCATTGTCATTACAAATGTAGAAGCATAAACACACAATGCCTATTTAGGTGGCACATGTGCACGATGCCTATATTGTCTGTATTGGTGCATGGTGTGTCAAATAATTCCACATTAGACAATTATAAGAATGTGTACTTGGATTTCTTGCACTCTCTAGCATATTAATGAATGTATAGAGGAATTGGTAGCACTACTTTATTATGATGTGGTGCACCATGCACCCTCAACAACAACACTAAGGGATGACAATGCTCTTTGTCATTTGTAGCGCACTGTAGTTATCAATGCACTGAAAAATATTATGGCACATTGGCATTGGTGTGTGATAATAAAATTGTTGTAGTGATAAGGAAAGCACAATGATAATGTATATTATTTTTAAAACTTATCAGTGCGTGAAGTTTTAGTAAGATCATCATTACTATTGTAGTATAATAAATATGATGCACTAGAATTGTCAATGAGCCTGGGAAATTGTAGCACATAAAATGGTCACACCAATTCATTTAACACATTTCGTATGCAAAAATTATAAGTTCAATATTCAATGAATATTACAAATGATAATTTATTATAGATTGTTTATTTTATAGATATGTTTGCCTAATGCAATTTATATTTGAATCATGGACAAGTGCAATAGTAGTAGGTCGACCCATATAAATTCATTTGTATATAGGAGGCATAAGAGAGGGAGAAGGATATGTTCCCTTTTTTTATTTGATTAAGACATGTTTCCCTTTAAGGGATGTTGGCCTCCTAAAGTTTTATGATGCCCTCAAGGGGAACATGGACTTATTGATGCAATTGAGATCTATCATTGGGATCATGGTTGGCAAGCATTTAAGATTGGTCTTAACCCGTAGTGCCAACCAACATATGAGGTTATTTAATTATCATAGAGTTATCTAAGAGATGAAAGGATTTTCCCTATTTCCTTGATCTATCACCTAACATTGTAGACAAGATCCAACTGACATGCGTGCAACAATAAGTCAATGTGAACATCACTAATGTAGTAACTTCTAGATTTCTAGGGGCGAGTTGAGATTGCATTCCTTTGGAGCAGAGGAAGTTAGGTGCTTATTTCTGATCATCATGACACTGGCAGACCTTACCTTTGATGGCAAGTGCATTAGTTTCCCTTTGAAGTATTATGTAGATAGTTTATTTTGCAGGCCCAAACCAATCAAGTGGTCTACCATTCTTTTACAATAGTTTATATTTCTCTAGATTGATGTCATAGCATGTTTGAGGGGAGATGTATCTTCCCATTTACTTTAGAGATATTTACTTTAGTTTTTTAGAGGTTTCCAGTCACTGAGCCGACATTTGATCAACTCCCTCCTATGTCAATGGCTTATGTGTGTATGCACATGTGAGGTAAAACGTTTCCTAAGAGGAGCCAACCAACGTACCCTTGTAGGCTAGTGAGTTCAATTTTTTTGGCTTTGTTAACTAGTGAGGATGACTGATGAACTAAAAAGGATGTTTGAACATCCTATTTAGTTAGGTTGAGCCACTAGATGTGAAAGGTAATATTATCATTATCTTTTGATTATTCTATTTTTATATTGTTTGTGTTATTTAATACATGTGTAGTTGATTATAAGATTTTGTTTAAATTGTCTAATTATTATTATTTATTGTTTTGCATATATTGGTTGGTTTGTTGGTGAAGGGATTCCCTAACCTAATGCAAATATGGATGAGGTAGATGAACCACTTTGGGTACATAGACATCGTATTATGTGGAGACTAGATCATAGATTTTGTTAGCAGATGATGGATTAGTAATGTACTTTGATGGTTGGCTAGGGAGTGGTCCTAATATGAACCTGAATCGTTGTGAAAGACCCCCATATTGTAGATATATATGTGAGTATTCCTTGATATCTGACATTATTGACGTTTCATATTGTTGGTATCCCCATCCTACTCCAACGGGTGGGGGTTGAGGCCAAGCGATGAGATGTGAAATGTGCTCATCCATGTTTTTCATTTGCATCATCTTCTGAGGATGTTATTTCTCCACCTTCTTCTTCTTCTCCACCTTTTTGAGCATATCTTCCCCCTCCTCCTCTTCCACCCATGATTGATTGCACCAACCACTGATCCATCCACTAATCCACCTACTAATTCACATGCACCACCAACTACTGATCCATCCACCAATCCACCTATTGCTCCAACTCCTCCATGAATTGCACCAAATTATACTGATACATTAACTGAGCCACCTACTACTCCAATTTCACTACCAATGGAACCAACTATCAATCCATCAATTAATCCACCTAATCCTCCACTTACACCACCAGTTGCACCAACTATCAATCCTTTAGAACATAGTCACCAACTTAACAAGCATTGTGACCTCTAAAGGAGAGCTATATCCTTAAAACCCCATATTTTTCATAAAAAAACACCAAAATCAACCTTCAAATAAAAAAATTGTGCCATTAGTGGCATCTTTTTTTATGGGGTTAAAATTACAACATTTTACAACCATGACCCATAATGTTGCTAAAACAAACCTTAAAATCAACCCCAAAATTGAAAAGTAGTGCTCCTTGTAGCACTCCCATTTTTCTAGAGTTAAAATCACAACTTGTTTGAAATCATAGTCTTCACATCCAAAGTTATTTCAACCAAAATCTTAAAATCAATCTTTGAATTAAAATTTGGTGTTACAATTAGCACCTTTTTGTTTTTTTAAAAGTTAAAATTACAACTTGTCTAAAACCGTGGTCTTAACAACTTGTACCATTGTAACCAAAATCTTAAAATCAACTCTCAAATGGAAAAAAAACTGCAAATAGTAGCACCATTTTCTTTTTTGAGCTTAAAATTACAACATTTTTAAAATCATGGCATAAAACACTGAAATTGTTGCAAACAAAATCACCCTAACCGCCCCCACTTTACTCTCATCCTCATTAAAAAAAAAAAAAACCCCTTTAAAAAATTAAGAAAACTTAAATTAAGAAATTACAAATAAAACTCAAAAAACCAAATTAAATAATAATAATAAAATGTAAAACAAAAAAAAAACAAATTAAAAATGAAAAAAAAAATCAATATAAAAATCTAATGTTCGTTTCTGAAGACCATTGTTTCAAACAAGTTGTAATTTTAACTTTGAAAAAAAAATAAAAATGGGGTGCTACAGGTAGCACCACTTTTTGACTAGGAGGTTGATTTTAAGGTTTTTGTTAGCAAGATTATGGGTCATGTTGCAAAATGTTGTACTTTTAACCTCGTAGAAAAGGGTGTGACTAGAAACACCACTTTTTGAACCAGGTGTAAAAACAACCACTAAATGTGACCTCTAAAAAGAGAGAACTCTAGAGACTTCATGTTAGGTTGGTCATTATGTTATAGGCTCTATGGTCTTATCAAGTGATATAGATGATGCTTGAGAGATATATCAAACTATACTTGCATTCTTATCTAACGAAGGTACAAATGCCTTTGACTCTAGTGGTGAAACTACCATCAACTAACACATATATTGATTGTTGTGATATACATTTGACATATATATTGATTTTGATATTGTCATATTTGTATATTATGTTTTTCCATATCATGTTGATGTAAAAAGTGTATCATGTGTATGCTAATGATTAATATCATTAATGACTTCTCTACTTTTAAATTAAATTTAAGATGTATCACTCATTTAAATTTGAGATGTCATATAACGTTTAACTCTCATTAATTAAAAATTATTTAATTTGGATTATGATTCCAAAAAAATATAATCATTTAATGTCCATATAATGTGTAACTCTTTTTCAAAAAGAATTCTTTGTTATTCAGGAAGATATAAAGTGTTGATTAAATATGTTTACAAACTTGATTGAATGATTCAATCAATGGTTACATGATTTGATTCATTTTTTAAGTCAATTTGTTTCATTAAATCTTATATTAGTTTAAAGTAACCTAAACAATAATAGTTGTTAATATTAATCTTACAAATAGTGATAACATATCACAATTTAAATCATAAAAACAATTCTAAATCAAATTTATTTTATTTTTAAAATCAATTTGTTTCATTAAATTCTCCATTAAATCATGAAAATAATTCTAATTTTTTTATTAAATATAAAAATAAGTAAAAAAAGATTTCAACTAAAATGGCATAGATGAGGATAATTTTTAATTAATATTAGTCTTATCAATAATGGTAACATTGCATTTTAAATCATGAAAACAATTCTAAATCAATTTTGATTAAATTTTTAAATCCACTTGTTTCCTTACTTTTTCTATTAAATCTTGAAATAATGCTTAATTATTTATGATATATATAAAGAGATAAAAAAAAATACCAACTAAAGTGACCTAAACCATAATTATTGTTAATATCAATGTTACAAATAATGATAATATATTGCATTTTAAATCATAAAAACAATTCTAAATCAAATTTGATTAATTTTTTTAAACAAGTTATTTAATTAAATCTTATATAAAATCACGAAATAATTCTAAATATGTATATTAAATATAAAAAAGATAACTTAGACCTTCAACTGAAGTGATTTTGACCATAGTGATTGTTAATATAAAATATTACAAAAAGAACAAACATACATATCTTACCATTAAAAATTATTCATAATTCATTAAAGAGCTTGAAGTTCCGAAACAATTTTTTTTTTATATGATGGTTGTAAATGGTTGTCAACTTTTCATATCCAACATCATAAAATGAAGAAAAAATAATTTTGATATTGTATTAACTCTTTGAAATTATTGAAACTTAGCAATAACTAATAATACATAAATATACTTGTTATACATGTTTGTGAAATCACCACTAATTATAGTTTTATTCTCTACCATGATTTAAGTCAGCCATTTCTCTAAATAAATGTTATCACAGATGAATGAGGTTTAGCTCAGGTGCTTGGGAGGAATGATTGTTATCCTCCCCACCCAAGTTCAATTCTTGCATGTGACATGTTTAGCTCTAAACAAGTATATTGTTGTAATGGATTCAATCCCTATTGTTGATCAACCTTGTGCCCTGAAGATTCTAGGGTTTACCCTGGGTACCATCCTTGAAAGGAGGGGAAGTACTTGGGGGTTTTTCCTAGGCAATGTGTCCTAGAAAAAGAAAATGTTATTGCATAATTACAAAAACTAACTAAACTATGATAATTAAGAATGCATACACAATTGACCAATTATAGAAACCATTATAAAAATACACATTCACAACATAAATGTTGAAATAAAACATATACATATCACTCTTCATTGTCATCACCTTGATTATATTCCTCACTTGGCTTAATAACATTTCAACTTCCTACACGAGAGTTTAAATTGAAATCAAGGGTAGCATTTGGTTTTATGTATGGGATTAAGGCTAGATGCTACTAGAAATCACATGACCCCGCCGAAGGTAACCATGGTAATGACCACAAGGGTACCGACTTTCCTACAAATACTATCTAGGATGAAATTGTCTTTTGGTTATGGAGTAAAACCTAAAACTATTGTTGATTGGCTAAGAGATCGTCTTCCTTAGACATAAGGAAATAGGTTAACGACCCGAGACCCAAAGGAATATGAAAGGAGTGAAAATATACCCCCTTATAGACCACCAACGGGTCATTTTAGGTGGTTTGGTTTTCCTTGAATAACAGTGACGAGTTAGCTTGCATTCGTATATAGAAATCAATGATGGTTGTCCTCATTATCATTTGACAATTAATTTATGGTAGTTTTTCCACCTTCTAAACAAAAAAACAATTGTTCTAAAAAACATGTTTTAATATTATATTGTGTCTTAGTACTAACCCCTAATCAATATTTAATAGATCTAGGTAAAAAAACGCTTCATTGCAATTTTTTGGAAAAACATAAGGCTCCTTATTTTTATCCCACATATTTTAAGAGTTAATACATATTAATCCACTACCATGATCTTCCTTTACATTACTCCAGTCAAAAGCATCCCATCACTTGCACCTAAAAGTAACACATTAGAAAGATAAGAAGACCACTTGCATGTTTTTTTCTATTTTTTTAATGTAACATCATTTCCTCTCTATTAAGTTATGATCATGATGATGAGAACAATTAGATTGGTTAAAATTGACCCCCACTCCACAATTAAGTATGATACGTCCATCATAGGCATCCTCAATGTAAAAATGGTGTCCATATGCCCACATCGATGGGAACAAATGCACCTGTAAAAATATGAACAAAGGACGATGTCATATTTCTAGTAACCTTAGCATTAATAAAAACATAATAAATGTTATAATTCAAAGGCACACTATAAAATGAATAATTGACATAGAGAGATTATTGCAGATTTGTTGCATCTGATCCCTATGTTTAGCGCATCCTATTCACCATGTGAGCAACGATATGATATGAATTTTTTTTGTTTGATCTAGTTATCCACCCAACTGTTGGGACAAAACATTGGGCTACTTTTTTTAAATGATTAGGATAATGCATGCTTCCATCATTTAACTTTTTGAATTATTTCATTTCATTGTCCCATTTCCTTCTCTTATCTTCATACAATGTGACCATGGTTGTGTTTCCTCTACATTGTAAAGAATAAATTTATTGATGGCACCAATTTTTGAATTAGTTGATGTATTCGTGGAATCAAATAGTTTGAGATCAACTATATATTATCAAGTTCAATATAAACAATTACTCTATAGAAAATTAACAAGGTAAGTGACTTACTCTTTATCATGCACTTTTTTCTATTGGTTTGGAGTAGATCCCCTTCCCTTTTATCCCCAACCTGATGGTCGTACAAAACCTTTATGCTTGGTGTGTCATTGATTTTCTTAATGTACTCACTAGTATAATATAATGACTCATATACTATGTACCCCTCAACCATAGAACCCACATATTTTCCCTTTTGTCAAATAAATCCCTTTAACTTTTACATGTACCTCTCCGGGAAGAACATCCAACAACATGAGACCTCCTCGGCTAATTCAACCTCATCAACTAGGTGAATTAGAAGTTGATGGACCTATAAATCTATAAAACTTGTTTCTAGTACAAAATGGCTAATTTGTGACTACGTGACCAAAAAAGCTAGTTGCGACATTTTTTATAAGTTAAATACTAGAAAAATTGAGTAGTTTTGATGTATTTTAAGTGGTGTAGCTATAAATTACTAACAAAAACTATTAATATAGATTAGGGATTAAAAAATTATGACTAGATAACAACTATGTAAATATAAATTAGTAGTATTTATTACTTATAAGTAATTAAGTTTTAGTAGTATAGTCGTTTAGGCATGCCTTATCATGTTATTTAGGATTTTTTTTTATTTTTTTTTTATGTTGAATTCATTTTTACAATATGCATGGATGTGTCGGCCATGCTTCATAACACCACACCTAATAACATTTATAGTATAATTATTTACATCATGAATTGCAACCCCATCCTAGCCCACATTTCGCTTAGCTCAATGCCAACCATGACCAAAAACATATATTGTTTCTAAAATATTTATATTCGATCCAAATTTGATTGGCGCCACTTAAAATTGGATCAAATGGTTTAGCATTGTACACTAATTCATCTTTAGTCAACATTGTACCTACGTCTTATAATTTAACATCACCAAATTGATGTTATTTGTCAATACCCCCATCCCAATGACATTTGATGTAATACATTAAGTAGGGGTTGTGTTACGTTAACAATTTACCCTATCACCTTCAGATTTAAATAAATTACCTGCAACCTAAAGGAAAAACACATAAATATTAATGAGATCAAATGCCACAACCCCCCACACACATGAAAACAAATATTGTTGTATTTTGATTTGTGTTTTCTCTAATGTTTTTTGTGAATTATTTTATATGTACTAATATAACACTATATTACAATAATGACTCGAAAATATAATAAGCAATAACATTATATATATCATATATAGTAGTTATATAGAATGATTTCCATTATTATATGTTAGAGTCATTATTTATAATATAATGTTATATTAGTACATATAAAAGAATTAACAAAAACATATGAAAAAACACAAAGAAATTTTTTATTTCCATCATTTGAAGCTACACACATTACAATGAAAAGACCCTCTAGTGAAGGTTTTTGCAGACGCCCCTACAAAAATATCCCAAAAATATGTTTATAGCAGACAATACCAGCGGAGGTGAGGGGGCGAAGGTTTTAGTGGATGTTTTTACGTCGGTGTGTTTTATACAACAGGTGCATCGGTTCCCTCAAAACTAGCACACCATAGCAAGGTTATTTCAAATAAAGAAAAATATTATCTGGTGCACTATGAAAATAAGGACGCACCGGGAAATAAAGACGCACCATAATAACGTTCTTTAAAAAAACTCTGGTGCACAATGTAATTCTGGAAGCACCAGTGCGCTATTAGTAGAAAGCACCGTTATATGGTTAAATAAAAAACATTTACGCACCAATGTAGGATTGTGTTAAAAAATATATTCTGGTGCACTCCATTATATCATGCGCACCAATACACACCAGTGCTCCAATATGGAGCACCATGTTAGGGTTAATTTCCAAATTTACGCGGTGCACTATATAAAACCAACCGCACCAGGGCGTTTATTATAATACCGCATCGTGTCATGCTTAAACAAAAACATTTGCACCATTTTAATTTTTCAAAAAATGTACGGTGGTGTGTTATGTAGTAGTAAACGCACCAGTGCGCACATGTGCCCAAAAACACACACACCGTGCTAGGGTTGTTTAAAAAAATATATATATATAACCAGTGCACTCATTAAACATGTAGTCCCCGATGCGGTTGTTCATCGGGTGCACTGGAACAAGGGTTTATAAAAAATTTTTACCGACAATAAAAAATATTTTTACCATTTTCAGTGTTGTAGAGCTCAAAAGCATCGGTGCAACCTTTGCCTATCTGAAGTGCCCTTCCATCAGTGCTTTCCTTGGTTGCCTTCCTTTCGTCTGTTGCTCAATGCGTGGATTTCAAATTTTACCAAACGGTGGGAAAATTTAGTTTTTTTTAGTACGTTGCAACCATGCCTCCCCGACGACAAAATGTCTAGGTAATGTCCTTATTTCTTCATAACTTAAGTTTTCACTCGATTAAAATTTAAAATTGAGTGAAAATTTAAGTGTAAAAAAAACAAAAAAAATTGTGCGGTGCGTTCGAAGCTCTCGGCTTGCACCGCCTACGGTGCAAACTGTAAATTTGCAAGGCACATCGTGTGCCTTGTTACCTTTTCTCGATGGTGCATTGGTAAACATAAATGCACCAATGCTTTCGTTTAACGATGCATCGAAGAAAATCATATAACCGGTGGGGCGGTGCGTCAAAGTACAAATAACGCACTGGCTCGTTAAAGTACATAGTGCACTGCCCTTATCAGATATATTTTTACGCAGTGAGTTGGTAAACATGCGCATCAGGGTGTTCATGTTTACCAAATGCAATGCCGAGAAATATAACATTGTGTTGCGGTGCACCCAATAATGTTTTTGGTGGCACCATACATGGTGCAATAATAATGACTGGAACACACCGTAAAAAGTTTCATACTCAAAAACTTGGAAAATTTTATGTGATAATGTTTCGACGTTCGTTACACTCACTAGTGTGTGTAGTGAACGTATACGAACCGATTTTTTGATAATTTTTAAATAATTGTTTATGTGCGTTAATATTTGAATTTGTTTTTCGGTTTAAGCGGTGCGTAGGATAAATGTAACGCACTGGGGCGTATGTATTGTAGTGTAGCGCCTTGGTGCGATATTGTTTTCCAACGCACTGCATAACATAGTAGAACATATTTGGTTTGGTGCGTTAGTTTACACTGACGCATCGAGCATGGTGCTCACAATATCTATATGCGCACCATCGATGGTGCAAGACTGGTTTTTGGGCACATCGTTAATGCAATTAACTTATTTTTTGAAGGAAGTTATTTTTCCATATTTATAGATAAATTTACCATTCATTGGATTTTTTTTTATGTTTTATGTATGAGTGAGGATGATGCATTTCATATGTTAATCATGTAGAGACGTGAGCAAAGAGAGCAACAGTAGCAGGAGAAGAGGGTGTACATGTACAATGTTGTACGTGAATGGGAGGCGAGGGTGATCTGGATTATTTTCGGCCCAGAATGAGAGTGGAGATATAATAAAGAAATGTACAAAGATATCTCAGATATCCAATAATATAAAAAAAATGTATCAGAGATGCAACCATAAACATACAATAATACACAATTTTCTATTAATGAGCGAAAATGTACAAAGACTGTAAAAATACAGAGTGAAAGACTCGCTAGAATGGTGGAAGCTTATCTCTTAGAAGAGATGTGTCCACTACTCACATTCACAAGAAGATGATTTGAAAATGAGGCTCCAAAGGCCTTTTTATCATAAATAAAATCCAAAACCCTAACCCCGAAAGATGAAAAGCCAACAGTTTTGTGGACCCCGTTTTGGGTAGTTTGGTGTATCAACTTCCTGGGGGCGTAACTTTGGCATACAATCTCTGTTCGAGGTGCACGTTAGCTCGTTGGAAAAGTGTTGTCAAGGAGATTCATTTTGGGGGCTCAATTAGAGCCTTTGGATATCATTGAGAAGCTCTATCCCAAAAAAGATTCATTTAGGCCCTCAAAATGGCCCCGGAAGTTAAGAACTGCAAAAAATAGTAAATTACCAAAATTGCCAGAAAACCATTTTGAGCTAGTTGGAAAAGGTGGGTGGCCACCGATACACACATGGATCAATCCTCCCTCCTTAGGAAGCAATGGTATACATTGCGTTGAGTGCTCGGGGGAGAGGGAAAAGCATTTGTTGAATCTGCATCTTGATGAGTTGCTTGCCTTGTTGGAGAAGTTGTGTTGCTTAGTTTGTTGAAGATTGTCACAAACCTATGGCTGGAAGGGTTGGAACTTTTTAAATATTCTAACTACATGATATTTCTGTGTGCAGAAGGAATCTTTACACTTTGTTGCAATCGTTTTGACTTTCTTATGTTGGATAGAAGGTGCTTGGACTAAGGCTGAAGTGGTGTTCTTCTGTTCATGCTTTGAACAGACTGTGAAGAAGATGAATTTTGTCGTATGAGATACTACCTTGTGGAACTGTTTAGGTGGGACAATAGTCAGAATTACCTCTGGTATCCTGTAGAGATGACCTCCCAGAGTAACCATGACCCTATGGGGTCAAGACTCATAAATAGCATGGAGCTTCCACATATATGGCTGGCCCAAGAGAACATCACATACATATAGGGGGGAAACATCACATAATACCTCGTCCTTGAAGGGTTGGGTGCCGTATGAAAATTGACATTGTTGGCTGAAACAAAGATCTCATCCCTGGCGAAGCAACATGATGTTGTATGGTTGCGAGTGTGGTGTTGTCGACAATCCCAATTGTTTGACGACCTCTACTGATATGAGGTTCTTCTGGCTTCCGCTATCGACAATAAAATGCAGCGGGGTCCCCTTCACTCACATCTATGAATGAAAAAGGATCCCCCCCTATTCAGAATCTGTTGGTTCTTCTAATTGAATTGTTGTGGTCGCAACAATAGCAGTGGGGTTTGTGTCGATGATTTGTCTTCTATCAGTATTTTTAGAATAAAATTTTGAATCAGGGTTCGGCTCCTTGTCTTTTATCTCGACCACTAATGAATGTTTTGAGTGGCATTCATCGATGTTGTGCTAGGGGATTTTGTGGAAATCACACCATTTTCTAGTGTCCTTCTTCATCTTTCTGTGACCCTTCTTTTCCTGTGGCTTGGACTGATTTTCAGGATGTTGTTTGTTAGGGTCGTCTTTATCATACTTTGGTTGTTGTGGATTTGCAGACCCTAACTCTCATTTGTTCTGGTGCTTAAACTTCTGCTCGATTTTAACAACATATCGATAGGCAGAACCGAGTGATGAGATGTCCAGAAAATCCATTTTAGTTTGGATGTATCTGTGTAGAGCCCCATGGTATTTCAGAACCAAATGTCGTTCAGAGTCTTTGATACCCAGCTTGGTGCGCAAGGTATGGAAGGTATTGGTGAACTCCGTAACTGCTTGGTCCCTTTCTTTTCGACATGTGTTCCATCTCATGTATTGGTCCTCATAGTTGCCAACAAGGTAATATTGTTGCTTTACTGCATCCACAAAAAAATCCCAAGTGGGCTCGACCCCATATATTCCAGACTCCTCTGTGGAAATTTTCTCCCAATAAGTTTCGCACCAATGTTTGACATGGAGGAGAGCCTTAAGGAGTGTGAAGGTGATCTTTCCCTGATGGAGAAATTATGAATAGAGAAATAACCTTCTAGCATATCTAACCATTTTTCTAAGGCATCTGCATCTATTTGTCCTTCAAATATGGGAATATCAAAATTAACTTGTACCTTAAAAGGTGATGTACTTCCAAAGTGGTTGCTTGATGAAGAAGCTCATGTTTTTATCAACAGGCGTTGAAGGATGTGGGAAAAATTCTCCATCATTTCATTCCTCTGTCGCGTTAGAGCTTACTCAAGCAACAGATTAATAGAATTGTCTACTCTGTCATTTTTATTTTCTTCCGCCATGGAGGGTTTCTTGGACATGTGAGAGTGATTGTATTCAAGAGAGATAAGCTCGAGACCCAAATTGTTATACTCGGACCTCGTCAGGGACATGCACTGAAAACCGATCAAGAGAAACCTACTCTAATACCATTGATCCAGATTATTTTCGGCCTGAAATGAGAGTGGAGATATAATAAAGCAATGTACAAAGATATCTTGGATATCAAATAATATAACAAAAATGTATCATAGATGCAACCATAAACACAAAGATACAATAATACACAATTTTCTATTAATGAGTGAAAATGTACAAAGACTTTAAAAATAAAGAGTGAAAGACTCGCTAGAAAGGTGGAAGATTATCTATGAGAAGAGATGTGACCGCTACTCGCATTCACAAGAAGATGATTTTACAATGAGGCTTCAAAGGCATTTTTATCATAAATAAAATCCAAAACCCTAACCCCAGAAGATGAAAAGACAATAGTTTTGTGGACCTCGTTTTGGGTAGTTTGGTGTATCAACTTCTCGGGGGCATAACTAATGCAGGAGCATCTCCAACAAAGAAAGTGCAAGTGGAGGACAGTTGGATATGCACCAACACACATTTTGAAGGATTTTGAATTTCAAAGGATGGCACATTAATGTAATATCTAAAAAGATATATTTGCTTTTAATGTCTTGGGATTGTAATACATATCTTGAGTATTGCTCTCATCTTTCGGTTGTAGGCATTTATTGTAATAAATGTAAAGTAGGTAGTAATATTTAATTCGATAAGATAACTTAAGGTTGTAGAAGGGAAAACTTAAGAAGACTCCCTCATATGTATTATATTATCATTCTCATTGTATGGGTAGAAGATGTAGAGCAAGAGAGCATAGGAGGGAAAATAAGAACAAAGATTGTAGAGTTGTATGAGCAAATAGTTGTTACTATAGAAACCATGTACATAAGCGCTTGGATTAATATAAGAATGCTTTGATCCAATTTCATGGTGTTTTATGGTTACTGTATGCATCTATTGAATGGTTTGTTTACAGTCTATTTTCAGTCTATGTTATGCATTTGTTTCAATGCCATGTATATGTGATTTCATGTTGAATGTATCAAGTTTGTGAGAAGAGTATAAGTTTCAATTGTTTCTCTTCTTGAGAATTCCTGCAAGGAGTGCAGTGAAGGTCCGCAAGGAGTGTGTCGACAAGTTTCTGAGTTTTACCTCAGACAAGCTCAAGAGAGGTAACATCAGCTTATACAAGTAGGAGTGCAAGTATAGCACAGAGTCGTGCAAGGTGTGCGCAGGCTAGGTCGAAGTCTTATACTTTTCCAACCCTAGTGAGTGGTTGAAGAACTTCTATCACAAAGAGTACACAGAGTCAAAGGTGTTGAATAACCAGGTTATTGTGGAAACTGCAAAGGGTGTGCACATGATTCCTTAGAATCCTTGAGTTTGCAAGGAAGACCAAGCTCAGGAAGGATATAGACTTGGAGAAGTTCAGAGGAAAGACGGGGTTTGAAGTCACCTCATGGAATCAAGCTCAGGAGGGTTGACGTTGAGTCATTTGATGAGGAGTCATTGGGAACCTGAATAGACAGTGGAAATTATCGGAGGGAGAAGCATTGATATCCATGGACAGTTAGATCTAGTGGAGTTGCCGAGAGGTTAAAGTGAGAGTCTTTCAACACTCGCAAGCTCAAGAGAGATAGTAGCCATCAGATCTGAAGGAGGTGGGAGAGTCGTTGATTTGGAACTCTAGAATATTGACATTTAGGGAGTCGAAAGAGTGGAGGAAGTTAGTTTGAGAAGTTGCGAGTCACGAAATTTTGATTCAAGGAGAGTAGATCTGAACCATTGGATCATAGGAGATAGCGGATCGTCGATCTAGCACGAGTAAGACTCGGGGTTCGGGGTTTGGAAGAACGGAAGTAAGTTGTCTTTTGACATTTGTGAAGTGCAAAGTCCTGAAGTATTTGAAGAGTTGGGATCCAAGTCATAGTCGGAGGTCATATCGTCGAAGGATAAAGGGAGGAGCTAGCATTCGCCAAGATCTAGTTTGGAGTTTGGGGATTGGAAGAGTTGGGGAAACTCGCAAAAGAATACCCAAGGTCTTGAAGTTGTGAATCACCTTTTTGGTTAGGCTCGTGGCCACAACCAGTGGTCGTGTGGAGAGGAAACTTAATCCTAGTGCTTATTCACGCAGATGTAGTTTCGTGAGAAGGACCTGTGGATTTTTTTTCGTGAAGGTTTTAGTGTGGAACAAGGAGCCACTTCGTCTCAGAGGAGTTGAAGATCCATAGACCGGGAGGTAAGCAGACCCTGCTGAGGTAGGGGATCTGCACCAGTTGGTATCAAAGATGACAACTATTGTTTTCTGTAAGCAAGAGAAGATAGAGGAAATTTGTGATTTGAATTATGTGTGGACAGATTGAAACAATGCCGCCAAGAAGACGCCCAGAGAGAAATTTACCCGATCCAGCCATGGAAAGGGAAATGAGAGAACTTTGTGCTTGATTGGATGTTATGGAGACAACACAGAGGCAAACACCTGATACTGGAGATATTAGTGAGGCTGAAAGCGAGAACGAAGAAGGAGCAGAAGAAGTTGTAGCCGAAGATGCTACAGAAGAACATCTATTTAAAGATGTTGCGAGGATAAGTGCTAGAGCAAAGCTAGACATCTTGATGTATGAAGGAAACTTGGACGTTGAGGAGCTGCTAGATTAGTTTAGAGCTCTGGATAAATAATTCGATTATGAAGATATCGAAGAAGATAAGAAGGTTAAGCATGAAGTCACTAGACTGAAAGGACATGCAACACTGTGGTGGGATGAACTGTAGGCTGACAGACATTGCAAAGGAAAACAAAGAATTAAAAGATGGGATAAAATGGTAGTGAAGATGAAAGCCAAATTCATACCCAGAGATTACCAGATCAATCTGTTTCGAAGAATGAAGAATTTGAGATAAAAGGGGATGACAGTGAAGGAATACATAGAGGAGTTTTACAGAATTAACATCAGAGATGGTCATCACGAGAGTGATGATGAAAAGGTCGCCAGATATATGAATGGCCTGAGATATGAGATTCAGGACGAGATGACCATGGTAACAATCAGAAATGTGGAATATTCTTATCAGGTTTCTCTGAAGGCAAAAGAGAAAGTGGCCTGAAAGCAAGGTCAAAGGGGAAGAGGTAGAAGTCAGAGCAGAGGCAAAGTGATTGCCTAGGACAAAATTCAGAAGCTCAAGGATGAAGAAAAGAAACCTCATAACCACCTAGAAAGGGGAGGAAGTTCATAGGGAAGAAAATATGCCGACAAAAACACTTTTCCTCGAGCAAGAGGAAGAGGAAGAGGCATAGGAGGTGAAGTAAAGTGTTTTGTCTTTGGGAAGATAGACACAAATCTTGGGAATGTCCTGATAGAAAAAGGGATGGAGGAGGAGAAGCTCACATTTCAGAAGTGCAGAGGAGAAATGTTGAGGAAGAAGATGCAGAAGGTGGAAGATCCTTGATGATGAGGAAAATTCTCTTGAATCCAGAGAAAGAGATGGAGAATCCAGTCCAGAGGAATAGTTTGTTTAGAACTGCTTGCAAAACCAAGGATAGGGTATGCAAGGTGATAGTTGACAGTGGAAGCACATATAATCTAGTATCCACAGAGATGGTGGAGAAGCTAGAATTGGAGACAGTTGCACATCCAAGTCCATATAAAGTCTTGTGGTTGCAAAAAGGACATCAGATAATAGTCACTAAACAATGTTTAGTTAAATTTAAGATAGGGGTTATAGAGATGAGATTTTATGTGACGTAATTCCCATGGATGTTTGTCATATTTTGTTGGGAAGGCCTTGGCAATATGATAGAAATGTTATCCATGACGGAAGAAAGAACACCTATACCTTGTAGAAGAATGGTTGGACGCATATGTTGCTGACAATTCAAGACAAGAAGGTGAAAGCAGAAAAAAGCAATACTATACTTCTCATGAGTGGGAAGGAACTTCTGGATGAAGTTAACAAAGATAAAGAAATGTAGTTTGTTGTGGTTAGAAAACCTAGAGTCATCTTGACCAATACCTCAATAGATTATCTACCTGAGGAAATTCAGGAATTGCTGGAGAATTTCGCTGATATAGTGGTGGACAATTTACCTTGTTCGTTGCCTCCCATCAGAAGTATACACCATCACATTGACCTTATACTAGGAGTGAGTTTACCAAACAAATCCACGTACAGATTGACATCATAGGAGAATGAAGAGTAAGAAGCAAGTCCAGAATTTGATGGACAAGGGGTTGATTAGAGAAAGCTTGAGTCCATGCGTTGTACCAACAATGTTAAGTCTGAAGAAGAATGGTGGATGGAGAATGTGTACAGACTCGAGGGCTATAAATAAAATCACCATCAGGTATAGATTTCCTTTACCCAGGATGGATGACTTGATGGATTGCTTGAGTGGATCAAAGTTTTTTTCAAAAATTGATTTGAAAAGCAGATATCATCAGATTAGAATGAGGGAAGGTGATGAATGGAAGACAACATTCAAGATGAATGAAAGGCTGTATGAATGGCTTGTCATGCCATTTGGTTTGATGAATGCGCCAAGTACTTTTATGAGATTAATGAACAAAGTCTTGAAATATTTCATTGGAAAGTTTTTGATTGTGTATCTTGATGATATACTGATCTTCAGTAAGACCGAGGAGGAACATTTGAGACATTTAAATTCAGTAATGAAGAGATTGCAGCAAGAAAAGTTGTTGATAAATCTAAAGAAGTCATCTTTCATGAAGACAGAGCTTATTTATTTAGGTTTTGTGATCTCTTCAAATGAGTTGAAGATGGATCCAGAGAAGGTAAAATCAATCAAAGAGTGGTCGTCGCCAAGGAATATCTTTGAAGTCAGAAGCTTCCATGGACTAGCCAACTTTTACAGGAAGTTCATCAGAAATTTTAGTGGGATTTGTGCATCAATGATGGACATAGTCAAGAAAAGACATAAATCTTTTCATTGGACAGAGGAAGCAGAGAAGAGTTTCAAGTTGTTGAAAGAGAAGATAACTGAACAACCAGTTCTGGTTCTGCCATATTTCAGTAAAACATTTCAAGTGAGATGTGAAGCAAGTGGATTCGTGATTGGAGCAGTCTTAAGTCAAGACAATAGACCAACTACATACTTGAGTGAGAAGTTGAATAAGTCCAAAAGAAATTGTTTCACGTATGATAAAGAGTTTTATGAAGTCATACACGTGTTGAACAAATGGAGGCACTACCTTCTTCCAAAAGAGTTCATTTTGTATAGTGACAACCAGGCCTTACAATTTATAACTAGATAGGAAAAGCTAAACCAGAAACATGCAAAATGGGTTGAATTTATGAAGAAATTTACTTTTTTTATAAAGCACATTTCTAGAAATGCTAACAAGGTTGTTGATGCATTGAGCAGGAAATCCTTGATTCTGCAGGAGTTTTGTGTGAAGACCTTAGGTTTTGATAGCCTTAAGGAAATGTACAGGGATGATTCAAATTTCAAGGATGCTTATGAAGAATGTGAGAATCATGTTCTGAGAGACAGAAGCCAATGGATTGAATACTTGATTTAGGACAAACTATTATTTAAAGGAAATCAACAGTGTATCTCAAAGATTTCTATGAGAGAAAACCTTTTAAAGGAAAAACATAGTGGGGGATTGGCTGGACATTTCGGCCATGATAAAACATTTGTGCAATTGAAAAGTTTGTATTATTGGCCAGGAATGAGGACAAATGTGCGGAATTTTTCCAACAGATGTAGAATTTGCCAGCATGCAAAGGGGAAACGACACAATACAAGGTTGTATCAACCATTGCCAATACCAGAGAGGATGTGGGACGCAGTAAGCATGGATTTTGTGTTAGGACTACCAAGGAAACATATGGGTTGTGATTCCATATTTGTGGTAGTCGATAGATTTTCCAAAATGACACATTTTATTCCATGTCAGAAAACTAGTGATGCAACAGACATTGCAAATATGTTTTTCAAAGAAGTTGTTCGATTTCATGGTTTACACAAGAGTATTGTTTCAGACAGAGATACCAAATTTTTTAGTAATTTATGGAGAACCCTGTGGAAGAAGCTGGGGATGAATATATCTTTTAGCTCAACATTTCACCCTTAAACAGATGGATAGGCTGAGGTAGTAAATTGAAGTTTGGGGGACTTATTGAGGAGTTTAGTAGCTAAACATCACAATCAGTGGGATCAAATTTTGCCGCAAGAAAAATTTTCATATAATGACTCACCGAATAGGAGTATAGGAAAAATATCATTCCATATAATGTATGGAATGCAGTCGAGAGGAGTATCTGAGTTGAGAGACTTAGAGAAGAATGAGTTCAGAAGTGCTAGAGAAGAAGATTTTGCAGCAGAAATGCAGGAGCTCCACAGTAAGATTAAAGAGCGGTTATAACATTCCAACCAGAAATACAAGCATAGAGCAGATCAACACATGAGAGAGCTTCAATTCGAAGTGGGAGATTTAGTCTTAGCACACTTCATAAAAGAAAGGTTCCCAAGGGGAACATATAATAAGCTGAAAATGAAAAAGACAGGGCCGTGTAAGATTTTGAGAAGATTTGAGGCAAATGCTTATGAGATAGAATTTCCAGATGATGTGGGAATATCACCCATATTCAATGTAGCAGATTTGTATCCTTACAGAGAAGATGAAACAGATGAGGTAGAGAATCAGAAGGAAATTCAATGGGTCAAACAGATGCATGTAGCTGAAAAGCTGCAGATGGAAAATATCATTGATCAGAAAGTTGGCAAGAAGACTCGGAGGAAGACATATTTTGAGTATTTGGTAAAATGGAAAGGACACCCGATTGAGGATGCTAGTTGGGAAAGTAAAGCAGATATCCAGAAACATGGACAGATGGTGTAGGAGCTCATGGACAAGATTCCATGAAATTTTCAGCTAGAGGAGTATGATGAAGGAGCATCGCCAACAAAGCAATCACAAGTGGAGGACAACTGGATATGCACCAGTGTGCATTTTGAAGGATTTTGAATTTCAAAGGATGGAACATTAATGTAATATCTGAAAAGATATATTTGCTTTTAATGTATTGGAATTGTAATACAAATCTTGAGAGTTGCTCTCATCTGTCGGTTGTAGGCATTTATTGTAATAAATGTAAAGTAGGTAGTAATCTTTAATTCAATAAGATAGCTTAAGCTTGTAGGAGGGAAAACTTGAGAAGACTCCCTCGTATGTATTGTATTATCATTCTCATTATATGGGTAGAGGTTGTAGAGAAAGAGAGCATAGGAGAGAAGAGATGAACAAAGATTGTAGAGTTGTATGAGCAGATAGTTGTTACTATAGAAACAATGTACATACGCACTTGGATTAATATAAGAATGCTTTGATCTAATTTCATGGTGTTTTATGGTTACTGTATGCATCTATTGAATGGTATGTTTACAATCTATTTTTAGTCTCTGTTATGCATTTGTTTCAATTCCATGTATATGTGATTTCATTTTGAATGTATGAAGTTCGTGAGAAGAGTATAAGTTTCAATTGTTTCTCTTCCTGAGAATTCCTGCAAGGAGTGCAATGAAGGTCTGCAAGGAGTGCGTCGACAAGTTTCTAAATTTTACCTCAGACAAGCTCAGGAGAGGTAACATCAGCTTATACAAGTAGGAGTGAAAGTATAGCATAGAGCCATGCAAGGTGTGCACAGACTAGGTCGAAGTCTTAGACTTTTCCAACCCCAGTGAGTGGTTGAAGAACTTCTGTCACAAAGAGTGCATAGAGTCAGAGGTGTTGAATAGCCAGAGATTATTGTGGAAACCGCAAAGGGTGCACGTAGGATTCCTTAGAATCCTTGAGTTTGCAAGGAAGACCAAGCTGAGGAAGGATAGAGACTTGGAGAATTTAAGAGGAAATATGAGGTTTGAAGTCACCTCGTGGAATCAAGCTCAGGAGGGTTGACGCCGAGTCATTTGATGAGGAGTCATTGAGAACCTGAACGGATGGTGGAAATTCTCGGAGGGAGAAGCACCGATATCCATGGACAGTTAGATCCAGTGGAGTTGCTGGGAGGTTAAAGTGAGATTCTTTCAACACTCGTAAGCTCAGGAGAGATAGTAGTTGTCAGATCTGAAGGAGGTGGGAGAGCCATTGATTTGGCACTCTAGAATATCGACATTTTGAGAGTCGAAAGAGTGGAGGAAGTTATTTTCGGAAGTTGTGAGTTGCGAAATTCTGATTTGTGGAGAGTAGATGTGGACCATTTGATCAAAGGAGATAGCAGACCATCGATATAGCACGAGTAGGACTCGGGGTTCAGAAGAATAGAAGTAATTTATCTTTCAACATTTACGAAGTGCGAAGTCCCGAAGTATTTGGGGATTTGGGCTCCAAGTCATAGCTGAAGGTCATATCTTCGAAGGATAAAGGGAGGAGCTAGCATTTGCTAAGCTCTAGTTTGGAGTTCGGGGTTTGGAAGAGTTGGGTAAACTTGCAGTAGAATACCTGAGGTCTCGAAGTCGCGAAGTGCCTTTTTGGTTAGGCTCATGGCCACAACCAGTGGTCGCGTGGAGAGGAAACTTACTCCTAATGCTTATTCGCACGAGTGTAGTTTCGTGAGAAGGACCTATGGATTTTTTTTCGTGAAGGTTCCAGTGTGGACCAAGGAGCCACTTCGTCTCAGAGGATTTGAAGATCCATATACCGGGAGGTCAGCAGACCCTGCTGAGGTAGGGGCTCTGCACCAATAACTTTGGTATACAATCTCTGTTTGGGGCACGTGATAGCTTGTTGGAAAGGTACCATCGAGAGATTCATTTTGGGGGCTCAATGAGAGCCTTCGACTATAATTGAGAAGCTCGATCCAAAAAAACCTTCATTTAGGCCCTCAAAATGGCCCCGAAAGTTAAAAACTGTTAAAAATAGTAAATTACCAAAATTGCCAGAAAACCATTTTGAGCCAGCTTGAAAAGGTGGGTGGCCATTGATATCCACCTAGATCAGAGGGAGAGGGAGAGGGATTTGTACCCTCACCTTGTTATTGCAACAACTCATGTTCTCTTAAGGGATGTAGGCCTCCTTAAGTACTATGAGGAGGCTACATCCCTTAAGGGGCACTCCGAGTTGTTGGTGCATCTGATCCATCGATGGGATGTCCATTGACAAGATTTATGTGTGGGTCGGGATCAGTGGTACCATCCAACTGAGGAGGATATTTACTTTATCACTGGGATATCAAAGAGAGGGGAGAATTTTCCCTAGTTCCCAGATGTCCCAGTAGGTGTTTCCATTGAGAGTCAACTCATGTACTCTCAACAATATATTGGGGTTGATGTACTATCCCTAGCCGATTTTCAAGTGTCCGGTGGACAATTGAAAATTGCCTCTTTCAGTGTAGAGGAGGTTAGGTGCCTCTCACTAGTAGTGACTACCATATCCCACTTTACTAGTGATGGGAAACACATTATCTGCCCTCTTTTGTATTATGTTTATTCATTGGTATAGTGGCCACGGTGTATTATATGGTCTACCATTTTTTTGTGTCAGTTTTGTATTTCACTTGAAAAATTTCGTTTTATGATACGTGGGAGGTTGAACTTCCCATTTTCCTTAGAGTTGTTTTTCTTATTTTTTGAGAGGTTTCTAGAGACGAATCCCACTTTTGTCCGTCATCCTACTAGGACGAGGACTCATGTGTAGATGCGCATGTGGGGGGAGATGATTCCCAAGAGGGGCCAATCAGAGTTTCCAGCAAAAGATTTCACCAGACACACTAGGGCTACTAGGAAGTGCGGTGGATCACATGTTCATCATGGTGTCGTGTCCTTACGCAGGTTTGGATTGGTGAGGATGTCCGAACATCCTCTTCACACTATATGAGCCACCAAATTATAGAGGTAATATTAGTGTTTTGTTAAATAAATTAATATAGTTTCATTTTATTGTCTTTCTTAATTAGAATAAAATTAGTTATAACACGTTCTTTAACTTGTTTTATTAAATTGTTAAATGAATTAACAGTGTAATTATTGTTATATACTATATATTTTACAGATATTGGCACCTTTATTGGGGACGTTCCTCCTCCCCAAACAGATGACGATGAGGAGATGATGCCTGAGTCCACATCGGGTCAGGGTCCTTGGGTGTAGATACCCGACGACATGCGTCGTAGGCCTGATATCGGATTGTTAGGGACCTAACCCCTCATGTAGGTAGAATAATATATTTCCATGTAATAAAGGCCAATATTAATAAGGCCTAGTGATGCAAGAGCATCGCCAACAAAGAACAAGCATGGAAGATCGCTGGGCGCACTAGCGCATATTCTGAAATATTTTAAATTTCAAAGATCAATGTATTAATGTAATATCTGACAAAATGTTTTAAGTTTTGAACTTCTTTAATAATCAAAGGCTGAGCCATCGTGTAAGATCGAAGGGAAATGTATTTTGTTTTATGAATCGGATTGCATTACAGATTTGGAGCTTGCGCCCTTATCTGTTTGACTCAATATTTATTGTAATAGGTGTTAAGTAGTTGATAGCATTTAATTCCAATAGGATAGCATAGAGTAGTTGAAGGGAAGAACTCAAGAGAGTCCCTTTGTATAAAGATTTGTAATATTTCCTAGTAGGGGTTGGTTGTTGAATCTAATGCATAGATAGCCATTGTAAGCTAAAGAGCTGGGAGATACAGAGACATGTTGTATGAATGTATGTAAGTTTCAGTTGGATGAATATAACAAAGGAAGATTGTCCCAAATGTGTCTTGTTATGTGTCTATCTGTCTAAATTAATGGTAGACTCTCTGTTATTTCTTGTTCTTGAATCCATGACCGCATTTGCTTTGTTGAATGTATGAGTCATTGTGAAGGATAGATAAGTTTCCATTGTCTATCTTCATTGAGAAAGTGCAAGGTGTGCATAGTGTTCGCAAGGAGTGCGTGACCGAGTCTGTTCTGACTTGAAAGCTCAGAAGAGATAGTGAAACTTGTATGTGTGCAAGGAGTGCATGACAGAGTTTTCAAACTTGAAAGCTCAGGAGGAGTAGCGTGATTTCAATCATGAGAGATAGAAGCGTTTGGAGAACAGTTGCAAGGAGTATGAATTCATCCACATGGGGAAGTTGAGTTGTGGACGAAAACAATATGTTGCAAGATGTGCACAGATCGAGATTTTGACTAAGAGTCGAAGAAAATGTTTAGAAGAACCCAAGGAAGTTAAAGCTCAGGAGGGAGAGCGACGAAAATATTCAAGGGAAGAAGTTCCTGAAGTCTTCACTGAAATTCAGTGAATGAGAGATTCATTCTCAGAGGAAGGCGAACAATTCTAGACCGTTAGATCTGGTAAAGCTACATGGAATATAGCCATGGAGTGTTTCGGTACTTCAGAGTTCAGCAAGTTCAAGTACTTGACAAAATCAGAATCATGAAGTCTGAAGTCGTGATTCAATCCTAACCATCGGAGGTTTGTGGACAGAAAGCCTGGAGTTTTGCGAGGTCGCGAAGTCCGAACCATAGTGGGGTCGACGAATCTAAGGAGATGTGTGGCAAGTGTTTGAAATATTGGAGACAAGTGCTTTAGGAAAAGTTGAGGGAAGGACTAAGGATATCCCCAAAGTTCGAACCGCATTGATGTAAACCCATGGTCATTGTCGTGGTCACTTGCGGAAGAAACTTGTGCATGTGGGTAGAGTAATTTCGGGTGCTTGTAGAGACCCAAGGAGTCGCTCCGACTCATCATTTCAACAATCCAAGACCGAGATGTTGAGCATCCGTTTGGAGGTAAGGGGCTCTGTGCCACCTAGCAATAAGGAAGAATAAGTCAAATGTAAGAAGACCTAATAGAAGCTTGCACTTCTAGAAGGATCTTCCTCTAGATTTTTCTTTTGGATAGACATATTTAGTATAAATAGGAGTAGAGGGCATGAGAAGTTTTGTATTGGATATTATTGTAGTAGAGCTCTACTCTGTTGGAGGTTCCCCCCTCAATGAGGCAAGTGAATATTGTTCTTAGTAATCAAAGTGCTCTTTCTGGTGTTATTTTAGTATTATTGTGGTATTATTGTGGTATTCATCTATTTATATCATTGTTTATCTGCCATACGTAGCTAATTATTTTTGTTTTGCATACTATTTTATACCTGGAATATTACAAGTGGTATCAGAGCACCTTCCTTGACAGAAAATTGTGGGTTAAATTTTCTTTTAGAGTAGTGACGTATTACGACATCTTAAAGCTACATAGATCTGTCATCACACGCATAAACATGTGGTCGAGGCACAGTAAATATAAGTGGTACTTAAGCGCACATATGTTGGCCACCCTTGTGACCCTTGTTGGTACCCCTTCGAGTGGTAGTGCATCAGACAACACATGTATACAAATCAACCTAGATCTCCTGAAGCCCTCCATAGTTAAATCGATCGGCCTCTTGACTGTTATAGTGCCACCGAGAACACTCGGGAAGATACTCTCTAGTACCTAGGTAGTCGGGTAGTACAACTAAGGGCACGGTCTAGCCTCCTTAGTTGGTTCCCTGAAATATTGGGCCAAGTACTACTGTTGGCACCATTATTTGAGACCTATCCCATTGATCCATCTCTTCGCTCTTATCGTAGTCATACCTATCATTTTTCAGCAAAATTACTTTCTCGTGGACCCGACGCCATTCCAACGCCCTTATTTGGTATTTACCCCATTGGATTCCCCTCATCGTCCTGATAATTGTGATACACTTCACCCATAGCCCATTTTATGTGTGGTCCCACCCACCCATTATCGTTTTCCCTCTTCATCATGGACCACACCCGTAGCCAAGACTTGGAAGCTCGCTTCAATTCCTTGTACTCTAATTTCACAGAAACCCAACAAGAAGTGATACAACTCAGTGCCAATGTTGCCACCATTAATAAAAACATGCATTCCTCCATCGACGCCAAAATGAAGGACATCAAACATGACCTCTCTACCCAGCTTGAATCCTTCAATACCCAGTTTCCCCCCTTCACTACGATGATTTTCACCAAGCTGCATATCCCTACTGATATTCCCTCATCTGACCCACCTTTGCAACCCAATGGTGAAACTTCCTCTCATTCCTAGAATTTTCAGCCCCATCACTTTCAGTGTGACCTGCGCCTTCCACGTGTGGATGTGACCAAATTTGATGGCTCAAATCCCATTGGTTGGGTAAATCAAATGGAACATTATTTCTCTTTGTATGGAATTACAGATGAGTTGGCCAAACTTAGGTATGGTGTTCTCCATATAGATCAAGAACGTTGGCAATGGTGACAATGGAAAAAAAATGCTTGCCAAGAGTATGTGGCTTGGACACAATTTGTGGCAGAGCTTCATGAATGCTTTGACACTGAAACCAACCAGTTAGGTCGTTTGACAAAGTTGAAACAATCTGTTACAATGGAAGACTTTATAGCTGTTTTTGAGGGATTGGATTTCCGTACAGGGGGCATGTCTGATTCCTTTTTCTGAGAATGTTTTATCAATGGCCTCAAGGATGAGATTCATGCCCATGTCCTCATGGCTCGGCCTCAGAGTTGGGTGGACGCTACTAAAAGAGATAAGGAAGCACATCAAGTTTTATCTTCTCAAAATAAAAAAACCCTCCTTTATTCTTCACATTAAACCAGTCACTCCCAATCCTCCTTCTACTCCACTAAAGATCCATAAATTGACCAGGGAAGAAATGGTTGAATGTTGACTCAAAGGCCTTTGTTATAATTATGGTGACAAATATTTTTCTAGGAACAAGTGTAAGGAACAAAATATTTTTATGTCCATCTCGAAGGATGTTTCAGAAGACGATGTTGAGGCTCCCCTTGTGGTTGTGTCACCTGAATCCACTGACCTGGCCCCTCCCTTCGATCCTACCGAAGTCGAATCAATCATTTCCATGATTTCTATCATTTAATTCTCTGCTCCCCAAACCCTAAAGCTAATTAGTTACATTAAGGATAGGAAGATCATCATTCTTGTTGATAGTGGAAGCACCCATACTTTTGTTCATCGCCGCATTTCCCAAAAAACTAATTGTTATATATGCGCCATTAGTAATTTTCAAATCAATGGTGGGTCCATGAAATGTGGCGGGCGTTGTGAAAATGTATGTCTCCAAATTGGTCAATACCACATGAAATATCATATGTTTTCTATTGACATGGGCGGTTGTGACATTGTGTTGGGTGGAGAATGGCTAAGGACTTTGGGTCCCATTCTCAAGGATTTTAAGGAATTAACCATGTAATTCAACCAGGAGGGCCAACAATATAAGTTCCAAGGCATCACCATCGGTTCCCTAGAGATCATCAGTTCCCATTGCATGGAAAAGCTGATCAAAAAAGGTCATTCTGGAATTATTGCACAACTTCATGCCATTCAAGCCATTGAGACACCCTTTGTGTTTTAGGACCTCCAACCCATCCTCTCTAAACATCAAGTTCTTTCTTCCACTCTCGAGGGAATCCCTCCTTCTCGTGGTGTTCATGATCATTCCATTCCCCTTTTCCCTAGAAGCCTTCCTCCCAATATCTGTCCCTATCGTCATCCCTTTTCCCCAAAAAACAAAATTGAGAAAATTGTTCACGAATTGCTCAACGCAGGTGTTATCCGTCATAGTATGATCCCCTACTCTTCTCTTATGGTCATGGTCCTTAATAAATAAGGTTCTTGGTGCATGTGTCCTGATTTCCGTGCCCTCAACAAACTCACCATTAAAGACAAATTTCCCATTCCTATTATTGATGACCTATTGGATGAATTGAGTGGTGTCGAGTTCTTTACTAAACTTGATCTTCATTCTGGCTACCACCAGATATGTATGAACGAGGAAGACATTCCTAAGACTGCATTTCGAACTCATGAGGGCCACTATGAGATTTGTTCATGCCCTTTGGCTTGTGTAATGCTCTGTCTACTTTCCAAAGCCTCACGAATCATGTCTTCCGTCTTTTTCTCTTAGTTTTCTTTGATGATATCCTCATCTATAGTAAAACCTGGACAACCCATCTCTCTCATGTGGATATAGTTCCCCATCTACTCTCTCAACACCAACTTTTCCTCAAACAATCTAAATGTGCTTTTGGCACCTCAGAAGTAGAGTACTTGGGTCATCTTGTTGGCAAGGCCAGTGTCAGGGTGGATCCTAAAAAGATTGAAGTTATGCAAGATTGGCCTCACAGGTTATTATCTGATATGACAATTTTGCATCTGGCTATAGGATCCCAAAATTTTGCATATGATACAACAATTGCAGGCCAATTCTCCTGTTTCCCTAGGGAAATCTTGGCACAATGATGATATTCGATACAAAGGTCATTTGTGTTTAAGTAAATAGTCAAAAGTTAAATCCATGGTACTTTCTAAGCTTCATGCTACACCCATCGTTGGGCACTCAGGGATTACCAAAACCTATGACCGGGTCAAACGTTCTTTTTTCTAGGATGGTATGAAGCAAGACGTTCACAATTTTGTGGCATAATGTGATGTTTGTCAACGCAACAAGGGCGAAACAGTCAAATATCCTAGCACACTACAATTGCTTCTAATTCCACCAGTTTGGAGGGATATCTCTATGGATTTTATTGTAGGCTTACCTAAATCAGGCAATAAATCAGTCATCATGGTGGTGGTTGATAGTCTTTCCAAGTATGCTCATTTCTATGCTCTTCAACATCCATTTACAGGCTCCATTGTGTCTCAACTTTTCATGGATTAGGTCTTTAAGCTTCATGGCATGCCTCATTCTCTTGTTTCTGATCGGAACCCCACTTTCACCAGCATTTTTTGGCAAGAACTGTTCAAGCTAGAAGGCACTCAATTACATCTCAACACAGCTTATCATCCTCAGACTAATGGTCAAACTGAAGTTGTCAACAAGTTTTTGGAAACATATTTGAGGTGGTTTTCATCAAAATGAAAACATCAGTGGGCTCAATGGTTACCACTAGCTAAATGATGGTACAACACCTCTTACCATACAACTACCCACATGAATCCTTTTGAAGTAGTATATGGACAAAAGACACCTTCAATTATCTCATAGTTTATGGGTGTCTCGAAGGTCTAGGAGGTTGACCAAATGCTTACAGTTTGAAAGGTTATTCTTCGTACCCTCAAAGCGAATTTTATCATGGCCCAGAATCACATGAAACAACAAGAAGATCAAGGTCGCTCTAAACGTCAATTTGCAGAAGGAGATGAGGTGTTTCTTTGACTGCAACCTTGTAAGAAAAATTCCCTCAAGGATGACCATTGTGAGAAAATTGCGCCCAAGTTTTATTGTCCTTATACCGTTCTCAAGCATGTGGGACATGTGGCCTATTAGTTAGCTTTTCCCAATCATTCTAAGCTCCATTCTGTTTTTCATGTTTCCTACTTAATGAAGGTGATTGGAACTAAGTGCCAAAATCAAACCAACCTTCCTAAGTTGGATGAAGAAGGCTCCATTTGGCTACACCCACAAGCAGTTTTGGACTAGCGTGAGCGTTGTCTGTGTTAGTGCACCATCAAGGAAGTGTTAGTCCAATGGAAATATACAACTCCAACAGATGCCACTTGGGAACCAACTACTATTCTGCAACAATTTCCTCATCTCAAGCCTTGAGGACAAGGTTGTTTTTAAGGGGGAGGACATGTTAGGGACCTAACCCCTCACATAGGTAGAATAATGTATTTCCATGTAATAAAGGCCAATATTAATAAGTCCTAGCAATAAGGAAGAATAAGTCAAATGTAAGAAGACCTAATAAAAGATTCCACTTTTAGAAGGATCTTCCTCTAGATTGTTCTTTTGGATAGACATATTTAGTATAAATAAGAGTAGAGGGTATGAGAAGTTTTGTCTTGGATATTATTGTAATAGAGCTCTACTCTGCTGGAGGTTTCCCCCTCGAAGAGGCAAGTGAACATTGCTCTTAGTAATCAAAGTGTTTTTTCTGGTGTTATTATGGTATTATTCTAATATTATTGTGGTGTTGTTCTGGTTATATCATTCTTTATCTGCCATATCTAGCTAAATATTTATGTTTTGCATACTATTTTATACCCGAAATATTACATAGATTTAGGTTGGCATTGGGTGACCGAATCTCTACACTTTTGACTGAGGTGGGAGTCTTCCCTGTCTTGATGTGATACATCAGGGCAGATCCTATGCTCTTGGAGATTTGGAGGGAGATGTTGCTTGATTTGACGCTCTTATGTGTCATATTGTCGGAGCTGCCAGGCTACTAGCAATGAGAAGGGCTCATGATGATAGGCACAACTCTTCTTCCAATATGACTCGTTCATCCAGTACCCCATCGATTAATGAGGGTGGTCATGATCATCCTTCACATCCTCCTCCTCCTCCTCCTTCACCTCACCCATATCATGAGGAGGCAACACATAGTCCTCCTCCTCCTATTTCACCTCACCTAGATGAGCATGTCAGACCTATTCCTCATCCTCCTCTTTCACCTCACCTAGATGAACATGCCAGACCTATTCCTCATCCTCCTCTTTCACCTCACCTAGATGAGCAAGCATGACCTATTCAACATCCATCATCTTCCACTATAGACCAAGCCTCCACTATTGTTGTAGATATGCAAATTATCCCTTCGTCCGGACCAGTTATGTTATAGCAGCTATTTGACTTGTCCATGATATATATATATGTGTGTGTGTGTGTGTGGTTTTTTTTCTATTGATAATATTGATGATGTACTTAATTTATATGTTGATGTTGATGTTTATATTGTTAGGTCATGTTAGATTTGGATGTTAAATGTGCTTGATAGATGTGTATGTTATAACATTGTTCATTAGACATGCATTTTTCCTGTTGATCATGATGATATACTTAATTAATTTATATGTTTATGTTGATGTGTACATTTTTAGGTCATGTTAGATATGTTTAATGTTAATTGTGCTTGATAGACATGTTTGTTAAATGATGCTCGTTAGATGTGTGTGATGATGATGTTGGAAATGCTTGTCTTTTGTTAGATGTGATCACAATGATGATGCCCTGTTAAATCATTAGATATGTTTGCTAGCTAATTAATGACGTTTATATGTGCTAGAGGTATATATAATTAGATTATGTTAGCTAGTGAATATAAATGTGTATTTTAGATGTTGTTTATGTTTGTTATAAGATGGTTATCATCATCATTTTTATTTTTATAAATTACAAAGTTCAATATGGTTGAAACTATAATTATAACTTGAAACTATAAGTGCATAGATATTTCATTATACATATTCATTCTAACTAAAAAAAAAATCAAAAAACAAATTACATATGAATAAATATTATTTTCCACTATACTTATTACTATTTTTTAATAGACTCTTCTACACTAAAAAATGTTATTATAAAAAAGTTATGATCTCCAATGATAAGCATTCTATTGGCTTTAAAATTTTATGGATGCAAATCTTCCTATTATTATTTTGTCATTATTTCGTAAGTCGATTGCTATCAAATTTTAAAATATTACTTCATTAATTGTGGTTTTACTCAACATTGGGGGCATAATTTTATAAATATTTTCAAAAGCATTGAGAAAAATATGTAAATTAAAAAACACTAATTTAGTTAAAAACCAAATTATCACAAAATCATGTTATAAATTTAATTTTTAATTATAAACCACATTTTTTGTTAATCTTATTTTTAAATCTACAAAGTAAATGAACATAAAATCGGTTTTTGAATCATCATGTTAACATATCCTAAAAAATGTTGTACTATTAAACATGCATATCAACCATATCATTACTTCTAATTATATCAACATAAAAAGTAGAATTTCATATCCCATTAAAAATTCAACTGGACATTTAACATTTTTCAGGATTTCACAATTGAAAATACTTAAAGAAGATGAAACATTTTTAAATATATGCAACGACATAAAAATATGTTCAATTAACAATTGTTTCATGCAATCACAAATAATTTGAAAGACAAACACATTAGGCATCAAACTGACTGTTAACCAACTAAAATTGTTCGAAGATTTGTTATAATTAACTTAAGATTTCCTTTGTCAGAAGATGAATAAAAATAAATATAATTAGTGAAATAAAGAATATAACAAAAAGATACAACAACGTTATTAAAGATGAAATAAAACATGTACATATCACTCTATGTTGTCATCACCCTTATTATCTTCCTCACTTGGCATGATAACATTGTTGTTCTCAAAAATATATTTTGATCTAGGGTCGTGTCTTAATAAAAACCACCAATCCCTATCCAACACATCTGGGTAAAAAACACTTGGTTGCAGTGTTTTGGGAAAACATAAGGCTCCCTAGCTTAATCCCACTTCTTTTTGGAGTTGATACATATCATCCCAATATCACGATCTTCCTTTACATTGTTCTTTTCAAAGGTGTCCCACCACTTGCACCTAAAAATAACACATTGGAAAGAAGACAAGTCCACTTGAATGATCTCTTGTATCATTCTGACGTAACCTAACTTCACTGTTTTTATCTTGGTGGCTAGCAAGACTAGATTGGTCGAACTCGACTTCCACTCTACAGTCTTGTGTCATGTGTCCATCATCGAAATTCTCTGTGCGAAAATGATGTCCATATGCCAACATAGATGGGAACAAATGCACCTATAAAAAATGAACAAATCACAATGTCAATATGTGTCTAATAACTCGACCATTAAAATATAAAATAATATATATGTACTTACAATTCAAATTTGCATTGCGAAGTTAAAAATTATGTACACAAAAATATTATTACCGAGTTGTTGCAACCAATCCCTATGTTTAGTGCATCATCTTCTTCACGCGGGTAATGACCGGATGCACCATATTTCTCTTTGACTTGGTTGGGTTGGGGAATATCATTGGCATATATTTTTTTTAATGATCAAGATAAGGCATACTTCTACCATTCAACCATCTAAATTATTTCTTGTCACTTTCTCATTTCCTCCTCTTTTGTTCGTACAATGCGACCCATGATTGTGTTTCCTCCGAATTGTAAATAATGAATTTATTGATGGAATCAATTTTTGAATTCGTTGATGTATTCATAAAATCAAACCAACATATAGTACATATGAGATCATGAAAATATACATTATGAAGTTCAGTGTGAATAGTTACTCTGTAGAAATTTGACAAATGATAAGTCACTTACTCTTTATCAAGCACATTTTTCCATTTGTTTGGAGAAGTTCCCCTTCTCGTTTGTTTTCATCCCTTTCGTTGTCCCAAATCATTGCACCTGGTGTGTTGTCGATATTCTTGATGTACTCACTGACATAATAGAAAGACTCATATGATATGTACCCATCTGCGATAGACCCCTCGAGTTTTTCCCTTTGACGAACAAATCCTTTCAATTTCTTCATGTACTTCTCTAAAAAAAAAAATCCAATGACAGGAGACCACCCCGAATAATTCAACCTCATCTACTAGGTGAATTAGAAGATGAATCTGCAAGTCCATGAAACTCGATGATAGTTCCTTCTCAAACATACAAACAATTTCAGCTATCTCTTGACGCCACCGTGGAATGCTATCCATATGAATCTCCTTTGATGTGATCCAATGCACAAATGAAAATAATTTAGATATGGCACACCTTAGGTCACGGGGGAAGCCATGGTTCACACACCCACACATGAGCAGAGGATAATGACACTACAAAGTAAACACATAAAAAAATAATTATGTTTTATAAAAATTACAAATAATAAAATCATATTTTTGACATACGTCGTACCTTTAGAAGTTTCAAATGGTCACGTGATTTCAACCTCGAGAAATGGTCTTGACGCATATACCTATTATAAAAAAACATGTTTAGAAATAATACTTTTAAATCAATCTTTTTCAATCTTTTATATTTTTTGTATTGCAAACTTCACAAGTCTTATTGACTATTACTCTGAAAATGCTTGCTCTGGTTTAAATATAATGTGACTATTTGATTCCTTGTATTTTTGTACTATAAGTGAAAATAATGTTTATATGTTATTTCCACTATATCCTTCATAGTTTTATAACAATTTCCCCCCCTCTCATAACTTTCATTAGGAATCAAGGACTAATTCATCATAATTACATCCTTCATAATTTTTATTTTCTTAGGAGGGTCATAGTTCCATTGTTGTTGATGGAAGAACATTCAACATATGTGAAATCGGATTTTGAAACATGTTAAATATTATTGTTAAGAACCATATTACTAGTAAAATTTCAAAGAAAAGTCTCACGACGATCACTTTGTGATCCACCTAATTATCCTCTTCACAACATTTTCATAAAACTTTTATAATTTTTCCACTCAAAATTTTTTGAGTTTTGCATGACACACGTTAACCAATACACATTATTTAAACCTAAAGATAATTCAAATGTATTACTTTTGTATTAAAACTTTAACTAACTTGCATTGTTCTCTTCTTAGGATATGATCACGAAGCAAAGGTGTGGAATATGGTTCCTACACTAATGAGAGAAGAATGTGAATAAATTAAATAAACATATCTACAATAATAAACAAAACATAAAAATATAACCATTAGACAATGGTTTCATGGGGAAAACCCTTCTAGGGAAAAACTCCACTCTAAAGTACATTGAACGTATTATTTAGTAACTAAAATGTCATAATACATTATAAGGTATTTGTGCTCTCAACAAGAGTGTTCAATACTAAGTTTCATGCCTACACTATACACTCTAGGACTACACTGGCCACCCAAGTCTTTACGGGCCAATAGGCCAACTCCTGAGGCCTATATCATGAGGCATGTTACAATGGTGTATTCCAAGCCATTAAATAGGTTTCATCGTATCTAATACCATGGGTCCATAAACTGTGAAAAGTAAACATGTCATTAATTGTATTAAGGTTAGCCTAACCACTTTATGATAGAGCCAAGATTAACCTAACATTCCCCACTTTAAACTTGACTTGGGATAAACACCTTCCCCCTCAAAGTTTATTAACCAAGTTTCTAGGAACACAATATGCTCCCTATCACCTAAGTATACATCTAGACTTTGCACCAATGAACCTTCAAACCAGAGTACACATGCCTAAATAGGTCTTATAGCCATATGCTCGTTTACATTTGTGATAAAATCCAACTCCATAAAAATACTTACACTTGTATGCTCAAGCATGTGATTCTATGAAGCATCAATCAGTTTCATTGCATACATACCTCTTGCTCCAAATACAATTACATAGACCATGTAATGTACCCATCCCCCAACTAAGTCATGTCACTACTAAAATGACTCAATATAAAATTTTGATACTAAATATAAATGGCAAAAATAACACACAACATGACATTCAAGTTCATTCAATTGTCCATACTAATAAAAACATATATATATATATATATATATATATATATATATATATATATATATATATATATATATATATATATATATATATATATATATATATATATATATA
>ML776562.1:431871-453190 GCA_009831015.1 Picea engelmannii
CAAATGTAAAGGGAGGGATAAACCTCCAAGAGGAAGATACAATCCTCCAATATCAAGAGAGAGTTGAACTCTCCATCCTTGCCCCTTCCTTCCACCCAATAATATATGAGAGATAATAAAACTTTACATTAAATCATCACCATTAACCAATCATCACATAGAACATGATAATGCTTCCTGAGACTTCTTCAATTTCTGCAATTCTTCAATTCTTGGAGTACTCTGATCCTGTAGATAATATTTCTCAATGTATTCTTTGAAACTCCTCCAATTTTCACTCTTTGAATCCTCCCCAAAAAGAGGTTATAGAAAGAATGGTAGACTTTATTCAATTCTGGTCTATTCAGGAGAGTGAACTTGCACAGAATGCCCCGCGCTCAATAATTAACATCCGATTCTTAAACTCGCACACAAGAAACTAAAGTCCGTACTATTTCTAATGAAATTTCTCCCACTTCATTTGGATTCTAGATGAATAAGTTATGACTATTTTACCTGGAACACCTATTTATTGACTAGCTTCAGGACTGGTTACAAACCCTAACATCCACATAGTGTATCTCCATAATTATAAAGAATCAAGAGTTGAAATTTTTACCAGAGGTACCTTGATATGTCTTCTCAATACCATAGAGATTTCACCTTCTGAATCGTTTTAGAAAAAAAGTTATAGCAAAAATGGTAAGATGACCTGAAAATAACATACCTTAGAACACATCACCAAAAGACTTCATCCTCCCTTGAAATCCGGCCTTCTTTTCTTCTTATTTCCTCTGAAATTCGAATTGTATCAAATGAATGTATAATGATGTTTATTTATACCATTTATGTCACTTCCTTTTAACATTAGGGCCGACCCGACACTTTCTTATTTTGTAATTCTTTTCTTTAATTATCTTTAGGGCCTACATGTACTTCCTTCTTCAATTCACTTTGTCATCTTCAAAAAATCATTTCTCCTCAACCATGAGTATCCACGTGATGTGTCACATACCACCAGAAACAACATGATGTATACTATCCATCCATGGGTGTTGTATCTGCATGTGCATTTTCCTTCATGTCCAAATACCTTCATCAATCTTGCGGTCCAAAACCCATGACCAGGGTTGACATCAATGACAAAAACCAATCTTCCAACAATCTCCCCTTTGTCATTGATGGAAACACTCATGCTCCCCCTATTATCATGATCCCAATTTCTCTCCCCCTTTGACATCAATGGCAAAGGGTATGGCTTCTCCCCCTGAGTTTAATGGCAAAAAGTAACCTTCTTCTTTGGGGCTGCTCCCCCTAAACATGTGGCACTCAATAATACTTCATCCTTATTTTTGGTCTTTGGGACTTTTTATTCCTTGGAATCCTTTTGTGTGGCTTCTTTCTTCTCTTTCTTCTTCATGTATAGGATGTATATGTTGTTCAGTCTTCTTGGTGCAGTTGGAACCAATCTTCCTGAGTTATTTTCTCTAATTTTACATTTTCAGGAGTCAAACGTAAGAGTGTATCCTTGATCACATATTTTGCTAACACTGGGGAAATTATGCTTCAAATATTCAACCAATAGGACTTTTCTTGCTTTTACATTTTCACTTCCAAGATTTACATTTCCTTTTCCAAGTATTTTGGTAGATGAGTCGTCTCCAAATGCAATATTTCCACCATTTTTCTTCAAGCGGACAAATTTGATTTGATCTCTAGTCATATGAGATGAGCACCCACTGTCTATGAACCATTCACCTTCTTCTTTGCATTCTTTAGCGACTAATGCTATTCAACAATTTTCATTGTGTGGAATTTCTTTCCTTTTCCATGCTATAGTTGGTATGCAAACATTTGGCATATGATTATCTTCCTTCATCTCTCTGCAATCTCGTGCTTTGTGACCAAGATTATTGCACTTGTAACATACAATATTTTGATCCATTAATGGGTCAAATGGATTATAATTTCTATTGAAAGGTCTATGACCATTTTCATATCTACTATTTTCACCATTCATGTAGCTTGCATAGTTATTCCTTTCATTGATTCTACAATTGATTGCCTTGTGTCCAAAATTTCCACAAGTATAACAATGTCCAAGAAACAAATTTTGATACCTGGGTGTAAGTGATCTTCTTTGTGGTGTGGTCCATCTGGGTTCACGATCTATTATTCTATAGTTTCCTTCATAATGATTGCTTTCATACCTGATGGGGGAGGATCTTCTTGACGTCTCATTCCTTCTGAATTCTAGTTTTCTATCTTGTTGTTCAACTTGTTATGGAGTGTTGGTTTCATCATTTTCAACTTCCTTCTCTTGTTTTGTTGTCTTCAATTTGTCATTGTATTCTAGTCCTATCTTGTCATTTGGAGATCTTTGACTGCTAAGGATCTCATCCAATTTTTCAGTGCTTTTTTCAAACTTCTTCAACTTTTTTGTTTTCTATAGTAGCTCCCCTTTTGTGTGATCCATTTCTTCTTTCAATTTATTATAATCTTCTAATTGTTCCTTCAAGCTATTAATGGTCTTTTCAAGCTTGTAATTATCTTCTTCACAACTACTCATTTCACCTTTTAGTATTATGTTCGTGTTTCTAAGCTTGCTATTTTCAGTTTCAACATGCTTCAACTTTTCAAGATTCTCATCTTCTTGTTCACTCTCTGCATTGTCTTTGTATCCCCAAAGGGAATCAAGGTTGGTTTCTTCATCTGAATCTTCTTCACAAATGATTTCTTCTTCTTTAGAATTATTATGATCACCATCTTGGGTTTCTTGGGTTATGAAGAGGACTTCTCCTCCATCATTATCACTCTCATCTGAGGAGATGTCATCATCCTTGGAGTAGAAGCTATTTTTATTGTTGAGACTTCTCTTTTTATAGTAACAATTTTCAACAATATGTCCTATTCTACCACAATTAAATCATTTGAGAGGAGACTTACCTTTGTCTCTTCCACTTCCTTTCTGGAACCTTCTGACGAAATTTGCTATTTCTTCATCAAGGTCATTATCCTTGTCTTTTGTCTTCTTTATGGCTTTAAATGCTGCTTCATTGTTTGTTTGGTCACTTTCTGTACCTGTTCTCATTTCATATGCCATAAGAGTCCCATGTAATTCATCCATTGTCATTTTGGTCAAGTCCCTAGTTTCTTCAATGGCAGAGAACTTAGCATCATACTTCAAGAGAAGTGATCTCAACACTTTTTGTACAACCAACGATTCATAGAGCTCTTCACCTAATCCTCTGATAGCATTAACAACTTCATCAACTCTAAGAAGATAGGTTGCAATATCTTCCTTTTCATTCATATTCAAATTTTCAAATTCTACTCTATGTTGTTGAAGCTTGACCTGCTTAACTTTTGGATCACCTTCGTAGATATTCTTGAGTTTGTCCCATACCTCTTTAGCAATGTTGCATCCCATCACTTTGCTAGCAATGGTTGGTGCCAACGTTGCTAGGATAAAATGTATGGATTTTGAATTACAACTCATAAGTTTCTTCTCATTTGGATCGGTTGGAGCATTATTTGGGATTACATAGCCATTTACAACTGAGTACCAAATGTCTACTCCCAAAGACGTTAGGTAAGTTTTCACTCTATCACTCCAGTATGCATAACTTCTTCCATCAAATTTTTGAATCCCATTTGAAATGTGCTCATGGTCATCCATCTCTGCTCAGGATTTTTCCTTCCAGTGGTTAAATTGTTTTGAAGGCAACCTACTCTGATACCAATTGTTGATACTAAGAGGGGGGTGAATCAGTATCACGTACAATTTAAAACCTTTTTCAACTTATACTTAAACCATTCAACTATATCCAATGATCAATGAACAATAGTATAAGAGTTACACCAATACACCGCAATACACCATGCACAATATATGAGAAATAATCAATAGTTATTGTTCAAGGGAAGTAATGACTTACAAAGGTAGCTACAACTTCCAAATGTAAAGGGAGGGACAAACCTCCAAGAGGAAGATACAATCCACCAATATCAAGAGAGAGTTTAACTCTCCATCCTTTCCCCTTCCTTCCAACCAAGAATATATGAAAGATAATAAAACTTTACATTAAATCATCACCATCAACCAATCATCACATAAAACCTGACAATGCTTCCTGAGACTTCCTCAATTTCTGCAATTCTTCAATTCTTGGAGTACTCTTATCCTGTAGATAATATTACTCAATGTATTCTATGAAACTCCTCCAATTTTCACTCCTTGAATTCTCCCCAAAAAGAGGTTATAGAAAGAATGGTAGACTTTATTCAATTTTGGTCTATTCAGGAGGGTGAAATTGCACAGAATGCCTCACACTCAATAATTAACATCCGATTCTGAAACTCACACAAAAGAAACTACAATATGTACTATTTCCAATTAAATTTGTCCCACTTCATTTGGATTCTCGATGAATAAGTTATGATTGTTTTACCCGGAACACCTATTTATTGACTAGCTTCAGGACCGGTCACAAACCCTATCTTGCACAGAGTGTATCTCCATAATTATATCGAATCAAAAGATGAAATTTTTACCAAAGGTACCTTGATATGTATTCTCAATACCATAGCGATTTCACCATTTGAATCATTCTAGAAAAAAATTTATAGCAAAAATGGTAAGATGACCTGAAAATAACATACCTTAGAACACATCACCAAAAGACTTCATCCTCCCTTGAAATCCAGCCTTCTTTTCTTCTTATTTCCTCTGAAATTCGACTTGTATAAAATGAATGTATAATTATGTTTATTTATACCATTTATGTCACTTCCTTTTAACATTAGGGTTGACCTGACACTTTCTTATTTTGTAATTCTTTTCTTTAATTATCTTTAGGGCCTACATGTACTTCCTTCTTCAATTCACTTTGTCATTTTCAAAAATTCATTTCTCCTCAACCATGAGGATCCATGTGACATGTCACATACCACCGGAAAAAACATGATGTATACTATCCATCCATGGGTGTTGTATCTGCATGTGCATTCTCCTTCATGTCCAAATACCTTCATCAATCTTGCGGTCCAAAACCCATGACTAGGGTTGATATCAATGACAACAACCAATCTTCCAATAGTAGATAAGAAAACTTATCTTATAAAATGTTCAACCCATTGTAGGGTATGGATGTTCCTCCCAACCATAGCATTGATGTTTTAGTTATCAACAACAAGACATCCACAAGAGACGATGATCCCTAAGGATGGATAATGTCCCCCTCTCAATAGTCAATCTCACATCTAATTCCAGTCCACGAGATCTCTTCTCCTCCTGCACAACCCAAGGGATGGAATCCCCCTTCACTACTCACAGTCCCTCGAGCCTTTCCACTCTCCTCTAGGGCTTCCATGATAGATTAGACATGAATTCTACTTTTTGAGACTTCAAGAATTCCATAGCTACAAACACAAATTCACTCAACAACAAAACATGATGTGCTTCCTTGGATGAATTTTGAACAACACGTCACTCCCAGGAACACAACCTCTTTCTCCATTAATTTTTAGCTCCAAACAACTGCCAAAATTTCCCACAACAACTACCTTTAAGATTTAGCACTTAGAATTCCATTGCTGGCGAGAAAACTCCATGTAAAAATTGCTCTCTATGAAAAAACGTGTGTGTAATCATGGTCTCCATACCCATACGAATTTCCCTTCTTTCTCTTGCTTGATTGACTTGCACTCTTCCCCAAGTTGATTGTACTCATCCCCCATGCTCTCAATAACTATGGGATGTGAATCTCACACCCACCCTCACACGAATTCAATGATTAGGCTCTAGAACACTCAACAACTAATGGAAGGTTCATGGTAAGGATAATTTAGAAAGAAATAAAAAATGGGTTTTGGTTTAATAGACATGGGTAAATTCTGCCCCCCATGGGACCCCTTCCCTCTATTGTGGATACTTAGCCCCCAAATATTTTTTCATGTCCATCTACAGTTGGTGATACATTTTATTCATTATATTCAATTTAAATCATTTACATATTACATCGCTTTGGCTCTCAACCATATACTACATCTACAATATGCATCACTAGTTTGGGGTTTGAAAAAAGGGATGTTACAGTCCAAGTACTTCTCAACAAAGTGATTATGTTATCTCTATATTCCCAAGTAAATGATGAAAGAAGAATATATCTATTTATTTACTCGTATCCCTCTATGATCCAAATATAGTGATCCAATTCAATCACTCAAAAGTTCCATCGAAGTTGTAGATCTATCCATATATTCACAAATCCATGTTTTTTTGTGCATGTTCCAAGTCAAAGCCACATGCTTCAATCTCACTCTCCATTTTAAGTCTTGTTGTTCTTGTCATTTTATTGCAACAAGTTCCCACTCAAACCAAGATTAGATAAAATAAAATAAAAACCCTTCTCCCTAACACCTTGGATCTAAGATAACCTAGCTTTAATACTAAATGAAAGGAAGCACAGTTGAGTAATATTCTTCCTACACGAATCCATGAGAGAATAATGTTCATAAATTAAATAAATATAGATGCAATAATAAACAACAAAAAAAGATATAATCATTAGATAATGTTTCCTAGGGAAAACACTTCTAAGGAAAAACCCCACACTCTAAAGCACACTCAATGTATTATTTAATAACTAAATGGGTACAATACATTATAAAGTCTTTGTGCTCTCAACAAGAGTGTTCAGTAGTGGCATTCATGCCTACACTATGCACTCCAAGACTATGTTGGCCACCCAAGCCTATATGGGCCAATAGGACAATGCTTGAGGCCTATATCACGAGGCATCTTACAATGGAGTATTCCAAGCCATTAAATAGGCTTCATCATATCTAATACCATGTGTTACCTAATACCATGGGTCCATAAACAATGAAAGGTAAACCTATCATTGATTGTATCAAGGTTAACCTAACTACCTTATGATTGATTCAAGATCAATCATCCCCTTGTACACTTGTTTGGACATCCATACCAACATGTTTTGAATATCACATTGTTCATCCTTTGTGATTTTATTAATCTTCCTAAAAAACAAAAAGCACAATGAAAACCTATTAATATTTATATGAAAGTAAATATAGCAGAAAGATTAATTTGGTAAATTTTTAGACTAATATACACATATTCTAAAAAAATGTGTTTAGATAATACTTTTTAAATCATTTTTTTTCATTTACATTTTTGTATTTCAAATTTCACAGGTCTCATTGACTATTACTTTGAAAATGCTTTCTCTAATTTAAATATAACATGATTCTTGGATTCATTGCATTGATTTTTGTACTATAAGTGAAAATAATGCATATATTATATTTCCACTATATCCCTCATAGTTTTATAACAATCCCCCCCCCTCTCATTAACTTCCAATAGAAACTGAGGATCAATTCATCATCATTACATCTTCGTAATGCGTATCTTCTTAGGAGGGCCTTTTGTTCCATTGTTGTTGATCGCTCCACAACATTCAACATATGTGAAATCAACTTTTGAAACATGTTATCTATTCTTGTTAAAAACTATAGTATAAATAGGAAAAACTTCATGCTAGTCACTTTTTTATCCACCTAGTTATCCTCTTTGCAACATTTTGATAAATTTTTTATGTTTTTTCCACTCGTATTGTGAACAATCTTATCAATTTTTTTCTTTGCATGAAACATGTTAGCCAATACACATCATTTAAACCTAAATATAATTCAAATATATTACTTTTATATTAAAACTTTAAAGAAATTGCCTTGTTCTCTTATTAAGATGTGATTCCCTCAAACTCATCTCTATAATTTTACCCCTAATATTTGTTAGAATATTGAGACACATGAATAAACATGTAACAATATTAAATAGAAGAACCTTACTAGACTATCCTCCTATCCATATAACAACAACATTTAATCATAATAAGAAATATATAAGAGAAAAAGAGTACACCAGATATACGTGGTAAAACCCCAATGTGGGGGAACATCCATGAGAATGTATTGTTTTCTTTATTCTTCAGAAATATCCACTCTTACACTTGAGATCACCTCCACTAATTCTTTACCCTTTACAGATATAATTCTTTTTCAACATGTATAACATGTGTCTAATAACAATATGGAGCAAGAAAATAACCAAGAAAGTAAAATAACTAACAAAATAAAGAAGATAGGCGGAAAAGGCACCAATCCAAGTCAAATAATATGCATCAATGGTACATTAATAATACAACTCAATGTAACGACCCCACGACCATATCATAACTAACCAATTGTTAAGGTCTAGTTAGGACTTAGGATTATTTCTAACAAACCCCCCTTTAATCTTAAGTCCGTACAAATGTATCAGCTTAGCAACAAAAACTAATGAAAAATCTGATAACATATCCAAGTCTTCAAAATGTAATTCATGGTCTAAAATCTCATGAATGTCTCTGAAGATCTTCCTGAAAACCCGCCAAAAGCGGATGTCAAAACCAAGTTTAAAAACCTCATTGTGTAACAAATGAGCTAGACATCTTGTACGTGTTCACAAAATTTAACCCAAAACCTATGAGAGAAAATATTGATGAGAAGTGAATTAGCTGCAAGTATAACACATCCCAAATCTTGAAAATGCCTGACAATCATGAATGTGCCAAGCACAAATGCATAAGAAACAATTGTCCTCTACTAGATCTGAAGATCATCCCTGTAAATTCCAAAGACTATCAAGTGAACAAATAAGTTCACAAACTGCTCTTAGAAAATGACACACTAAAAAACTGTCAATAATCATGCTAACAAAAAAAAGTTTAGAAATGCATCCAAACCCTATATCCATAAAATCTTGTGTCCATAAACAATCCCATGGGTGTTAAACCAGGTGAACCACTGGTACTATCACAAATCCAAGTTGTAGATAAAAAATGGTGAACCGTCAAACCACCATCAAGGTCACAAGGTGATTGAAATCCATCAAATTCCAAATTGTGGCAAGTCATCCATCCATCCAATATCCATCAAAAATGCCAAATCATAAACTGTCAAGTGCTAAACTATCTTGAAAAAAATCCTGTGAAAGTCAAACTAACCAATCAAATCCATCATCCAATTAGGAAACAAACATCATGTCCTAAAACAATCCTTAATCATTCATCATCCTGAAATCATAAACTCATCTGCAATCATGAATATTGAATTCATAATCAATCATAAACCACAATCCTATAAGTTAGACTTCGAAACTTGAAGTCTGACATATCAATATTCCCCCCCCGTCGATTGAAAAGTGAGAAGTCTAGATAATGAGATATACCCCCCTTGAAAGTGGAAAAGGGTAATCAAACCATCTTCAAGTGGATTCTAGAGACTCGATATTAAACTCAGACGAGTACATCAAGTGGGCCTCAATCATGCCTTATATCATCAAATCCTGAAAAACATTCACGTCCGTCAACTGTAGAAATATCTCCAATCAAGTATGATTGTACATGTGTATAAACTCATCGATAAGATCACTCCAATAAATTGGCTTCAAAAATCCAACGCCAGTTCCCTAACCATTCAAAATGAATATGTTTCCTCTGAATTTTCTTGCTCTTTTGACACATTACTAAGAGGTGATTGCTCTTACCACAAAAACTACATGGGTGAAGATCAAAACACTTCGACTCATCATGGCCAAATCGATGACAGTGTTTGCACTGTATGGGTTCATTATCCAATTGAGCATCATACAAATTTGCAATACCTATAGCAACATCATCATCCTCAACAATCCCCTGTACATGTTCCTCACCAATATCCTCAAGCTCTGTCTTTCAATTATCATTAAAAAAACCTCCACTTACAAAGAAAACAGGTTTGCAATAATTAGGAATAAAAAGGTTATCATGAACCTTGTTGTATCATAAGCCATATCGATTATGTTTAAATTGTAATTCTTCCCATGGCCTAACAATTGTAATTTCTTCCTCACATTTATCCGCAAATGTTTTTGTTATAGGGACTTCCAAATTATCTTCATCTTTATACGTGTGATCATCAGTCAATTGGGTGTTTTCATTGAAATCATTTTCATCCTTGATGTCATTTTGTTCGTCAATATGTAATCCAAACAATGGATTATCCTGAAATAGTATGGAATCACATTGTCGGTGTCAAAAGAGATTTAATTCATCATATAATAGTTTGTTTTGAAGTTTGAACATGTCAACTTTCATGTGCATTAATTGTAAGAGAGTAATCACTATGGTGAGAGTGCACTTGTTTATTGGAATTGTCAATTCGGGAGTGGAATTGATTAAGGAGTGCATTATTGTAAACATTTCTTCAATCCTCGCCATCATAAAGTGTGCACAATTATCCAAGAGTTGTAATGTTTGAGATACTTCACACACACCTATGATTTCTTTTTATTAAGGTTTTTCCTATTCTTATTAGTCATTTTCCAATCTCCTATAGTTTAGGGAGAAAATTCTCTTCAGTTCACACTTCAGTTTGATCAATTGAGTGAAGTCTAAATGCCACATTGGGATCATCACCATGCAGCATTGGGATCATCACCAGATAATGCACATTGTCCTTGGAATTATCACCAGACTAGCACAATACTCATGATTATTTGATCTCCTCCTCACTTCACTCTGTGTCATTCAATTAACTAATGACAAACAGACTATTAACTCAGATTAGGTGACAGTTCACTCCCGTAACTACCTGAGAGACTAGACTAGGTGTTAGTTTACTCCTGTAATTGTTGGTGTGTGTCCATATCACTCTATACCACCACCGTGGAGCATTGGCTTCTCCCCCAGTGTGCATTAATTGAGTTATATAGAGTATAGCATGTGTAAATTATCATTCATTCATTTGGTTAATGAGAATTCTTCCATTATTTTCTCTCCCGCTTCTCTTTTCTCATATTTTTTCTGCAAATTATGTATGTCATTTGCTATCTAGATATATTATGTGCAGGTTCAACACAATTACATGGTATCAAAGCTGACATACTTCTAGGGAAAAGACTGTTGATTAAGGTTGGTTTTCATTGATGTCAACCCTTGAAGAAAGCCTCACAGCACAAAGGTTTGGGTAATGGACCCAAGATTGTTTGATGTAAATATGACTCATTATTGTCTTTTCATGGTTGATAAGAAGTAAATATGGATGAACTCCAAAGTGGCCCCCTTATGGTGAAATCCCTCACGCGAAGATGCTTTGCGGAGTAAGAGAACCCATGCTTAATTGTGGAATAATGAGATGAAGGATATTGAATTTGTCAGTGAAAATATCCTAGATGGATAGTGTTTGTCATGCCATTTCTGGTGTTATGTGATTCACGGTTATAGAGTTATGACCATGTGAAGTTGGAGAACCCAGGTTTGGGTAATGGACCCAATTTTGTTTGATGGATAATGGTATGATTTTTGATATATTTGAAGGTAATACTATTCTAGATGGATAGTAAATGTCATTCCATTTCTGTTGGTATGTGGAACGCCACATAACTCCTCATTGTTTGAGAGTTATGGCCTTACGAAGTTGGAGGACCCTCTTATGTCATCTAGAAGCCCCAAAAGGTCAAAGTAGTCAAAGTGGTTTAAGAGATTTTAGAAGGTAAATAATAAAGTGAAGTGATGGGTGTAATATAATTCAAAGTGAATACAAAATAAATTATTTAAATAATAAATTTAATGGAGAAATTAGAAGTGGGTTAACCCTAAAATAAGGAAAGTGGGCAAAGTGACCTAGAAGATGTTTTTAAGGAAGCTACTTGGAGAGTATAAATAAGAGGCAAGGCTCTCTCATTTTAGACACACTTGAACATATTGAATACCTATAGTTTTCTGAGGTAACCAAAGGATATATAAGCCTAATTTTTGAGGAAAGTGAAGAAAAGAAGGCTGGAATTCAAGGAAGGATAAAGTCTTTTGATGATGCTTTCTAAGGTATGTTTTTTTCAGGTCATCTCACCATTTTCGCAATAATTTTTTTTCTAGAATGATTCAGACCGTGAAATTTTTATGCCATTGAGGAAACATATCCAAGTATCCGTGGTAAACAATTCAGCTTGTGGGTCGTTGTATTTTTGGAGTTACACTCCGTGGAAAATAGGGTTTGTGGCTAGTCCTGAAACTAGTCAAAAACAGGTGTTTCAGGTAAAAACGTCATAAATTATTCATAATAGATCCAAATAGTAAGACAAAATTGTTGGCTAGAGTATAGTCTATAGTATGTTGTGTAACAGTTTTAGATCAATTCAACAAATATTCCGTGTGTGACACTCTCTACAAGGTCGCTCTCTTGAATAAGCCATAATTCAACAAGGTGTGCCATTTTTTCCATAACTCGTTTTCAGATAGGTTCCAAATAGTGAAACCTGGATGAATTGCATAAAACAAACTGAATAAAATTGTGTATTAGTTTCATATCTTTATTCATTACAGGTACAAAGTTATGATTATTTCAAGTTAGGGTTGTTGACTAATCCAAAACCAATCTTGTGAGACTAAATAAATGTTTGATGAAAATGCTAGTCTCTTGTTGTTAAAGTTAAGGAAGGTTTGCAGGTATGTGATCATATACACTAGGTCTATTACGAAGTTAAAAATCATATTTGGATGATGAAATTGATGAGGGCTTTTGGTTGAGGTACAAGTTGGGTACATGGTTGAGACAAGTAGTTGATGAGTTGACACATACATGAGGTGTATAGTTGATGATGTTGTTACATATCAATGAATCATAGTTGATGAGTACTTGACACATGATTGGTACATACTTGGTACATGGTTGGTTGCACTTGTTTATGGTACAGGTTGATTACAGATTGTTTGGTACAGGTTGGTGCATGGTTGATGCACTTGTTTATGGTACATGTTGATTACAAGTTGAGGTACGAGTTGATGCATGGTTGATGCATGGTTCATGTTTATTGGTACATGTTTACAATGGTATATCTCATAGTGATAGTGTGATAGTGGTTCCATCATTCTACTTCTACTTCAGGGTGAATGGACGGGGCAAGGACAGGTGGTTGTAGCCACCTTCCGGTTGTAGTCGAAAAACATAGGGGGTTGTATCCTCCTTCTGGTTGTAGCCAGAGAATTGGGGAGTTGGAGATTCCCTTAGGTTGTAGCCTGAGAAACTAGGAGGTTGGAGCCTCCTTCCAGTTGCAGCTGGAAAACAAAGGAAGTTGGTTCTTCAAATGAATGTAATTCTTCAAGACATATAAGATAAAGCATTCCGTGGTTTTCTCCTGATTTGAGTTTCCACGTAAAACACTGGTGTAGTGTGTATGTGTTTGATTTTTTATTTTTTATTGTTCATTATTGGATAATAATTCTACATTGATATAACACTTGGATTATTTGGAGAAAAAGGATTATAATTATGCTATTAATGATTCACCCCCCCTCTCAGTTATCCAACAATTGGTATTAGATTAGGTTCCTTTAGAAATCAATTTAACCACTGAAAGGTAGATCATGGAGAGTACCAACTCATATAAAAATGGAATACCACACTTTGATGGACAAAAGTATGCTTTTTGGAGCATAAGGATGAAGACATATATACAAGCACAGGGGTTTGAAATTTGGCAATCAATTGTAGATGGATACACAATACCAACAGTTCCACCAACAAATGACAAAGAAGTGAAACTTGGTCAGAATAATTCCAAAGCTACAAATGCACTTTCGAATGGTCTCATTGAAACAATATTCACCAAATTTGCTTATTGTAAATCCGCCAAAGAGATTTGGGACAAGCTTCGAAATATTTATGAAGGAGATACAAAAGTCAAAGCAGCAAAACTTCAAACTTACAGAGGTCAGTTCGAACAACCAAAAATGAAGGAAGATGAGAATATTGTAGCCTACTTCTTAAGAGTTGACGAAATAGTGAATGCAATCATAGGATTGGGAGAAGAAATTGAAGAATCTGTAATTGTTCAAAAGGTACTAAGATCTCTTCGTACGAGATTCAACCCTAATATATCAACACTAGAAGAAATATCGGATCTGATCTCAATAAGAATGGATGAAATGCATGGAATCTTCACAGCATATGAAATGAGAAATGAACAGGAAAATTCAGATGTAAAAGAAGCAGCCTTCAAAGCATCCAAAAGATCAAAGAAAAAAAAAGGAACAAGAAGAATATAGAAGCAACAACGACGTCTCAGAAGATGATGAAGAAGTGGCCAACTTCGTCAAAAGACTGAACAAGGGAACCAATGGTAGGTATAGTGGTAAGCTTCCTTTAATTTGTTTTAATTGTGATGGTATTGGTCATTTTGCTAACAAATGTCCTCATAAGAAAAAAAGAAATGATGAAGGTTACTCAAAAGGCAAACACACATATAAAGGAAAAAGAACTACAAAGAAATATTTCAAGAAAATCTTATGCATCAAAGAAGACATCTCATCATCAGATGAAGATGAAATCAGTGACAGTGAGACATGAAGAGTTATATTCATGGTAGTAAAAGATTCTGATAAATAAGACTCCGAAGAAGAATATGAAGAAGCCAGAGAAGGATATGAAGAAGTCAAAGACGAAATTGAAGAGGCAGAAGTTGACTATCGAGAAGAATTAATGTGTGCCATAGAAGTTATCAGAAGAGAAAAGAAGAAAAACAAGAAACTACAAGCATAACTAGACAAGAAAAAGAACACTCGAGAACTAGAACCAGGGATGATTTTAAGGATGGATATTTATTTTAAAATGTAGAAACCTTAATGAATCCTACTTATCCTTCATATGCCAACTATAAATGTTTGGCGATATTTTTGTAAAAATAGTCAAATTTCTAAGGATTTTATATAGCTTTTATAAAATTTTGGTGATTTTTGAGGTAAAATAATTTTATCCTATAGAATTTGGGAGAATCATTTTTAAAATAACGAATCTCGTTTTTGGAAAAACCATGGAAAATGATCCCATGAGTGAAATTTAGCCCCTAAAATCATCCATGACTAGAACAAATGATCACAAGATTGAAGGTTCAAATGAAAGAAGATAAAATAATTGAAGAAGCACTCAAAGAACAACTAGAAGAAAATGACAAGATCATTGGAAACTTGGAAGCAAAGATTGTCACACTAAGAAAGGATATTCAAAAGAAAAATATGCAGAATAGCTCAAAAGTTCCGGATGACATTATCAACAGTAAAAAATCTCATCTTGACAAGTCTGGACTTGGATACAATCAGATAGAAAAGGGATCAAGCTCCAAAACAACAGAGCAAGAAACAAATCCAAAAAGATATGCAGAAACAATCAAAGGGGATAGGAATATGTACAAGGAAGATTACAGGGACACTCCACCGAGAAGATTTAGATTTCATAATCAACAGTAGACAGATAGGCCTCAAGAAGAAGAAGGATTCATAAGAGCACCTTCTTTAATAAGATATTCAACTCCCAGGTATCAAACTATATTTTTTGGTTTATGTTATGCATGTAATAATATTGGACATAAAACCGTGAATTGCAGAGCTAACAATAGGAAAAATAACAACTTTGAGAGTCATACACAAAGGGGTTAGTCAAGAAGACCTAGTAAAACACAAAGAACAATTTACAAGAGGTTTGAATCTTTGAGCACTGAAGTGGAATGTTACAAATGTAACAATTTTGGACACGTGGCCAAAAATTGTAGAATGACAGTCCCTCCTAAAGAACCTCAACAGAATAACAATAGTCACAAACAAGAACCTCAGAAAATGACATGGATAAGAAAGAAAGATCAGTATAGCAATGAAGAATTCATAGTCACTCTACAAGCTAAGAAGAAGAAACATGGTTGGTATGTTGACAATGGGTGTTCAAAACACATGACAGGTGATAGAGACAAATTTCTTACATTGCGAAAGGAAAGAAATGGATCAGTCTCCTTTGGAAATGATAATTCAACCAAAATCATTGGAGAAGGCACAGTCTGAATTGGGAACAAGAATAAAAAGGCACAAAATGTTCTACTGGTAGAATATATGAAACACAATCTTCTAAGTGTGAGTCAAATTTGTGACCAAGGTCATAAAGTTACTTTCGATTCACAAAAGTGTGAGATAAGAAGAGAAGGTTCATGGAAATTGGTCGGTACAGCTGCAAGAACTTCAAACAACATATATGTGCTAAGTGAAATTGGAAATGAAAAGTGTTGTATAGGAAAGGAAGATAAAAGTTGTCTATGGCACATAAGAATGGGTCACATGCATTTTGATAACCTTGTCAAATTCAACAAAAGAGAAGCAGTCAGATAAATGCCCCAGATGACGAAACCAACCAACACTTTATGCAAGCATTATCAATAAAGAAATCAAACAAAGACTAGGATCAAATCAAAGGAATATTCAACAACAAGACCACTAGAAATTGTGCATGCTGATCTAGTTTGACCAAATACAACAAAGTGCTTAAAAGGTGAGAGATACTTTATGTTATTAATTGATGATTATACAAGAATGACTACAGTTTTCTTTCTCAAGAACAAGTTAGAAGCTTTTGAAAACTTCAAGATCTACAAGGAAATGATTGAAAATGAGATGGATTCAAGAATCAAATGCTTGAGATCTGATAATGGAGGAGAGTTCACTTCAAAGGAATTTATGGACTACTATAGCAGTCATGGAGTAAAAATACAATTCTTCGTTGCTAGGACACCTCAACAGAATGAAGTTGTTGAAAGAAAGAACAAGACAGTATAGGAAATGGCTTGAACAATGACAATGGATTCCAAATTGACAGATATATTTTGGACACAGGTAGTGCATAGAACAAATGTGAAGCACTTCAGAGTTTTTGGAAGCAAATTCTACATCAAAAGAGAAGATGGCAGAATGGGAAAATTTGACTCTCGTGTGGACAAAGGAGTACTTGTTGTTTACTCAAGTACAAGGAAAGAATACAAGTGTCACAATCTAATATATATATATTTTTTTTTATGTTTGGAGGAATCAACAACTAGTTGGGCACGTGCTCGCGTTACACGTGGCCGTGTGATCCAACTACTACCACTATAACCTCCAGGTGTGCCCACGAGGCCCCATACGTGACACACATTGTAAATCGGGGGGAATTGAACTCGAAACCTCATGGAACTTCATTTTCACGGCACTTGCCAATTGAGCTGCCCCCCCGGGGGCCCTTTAAAAGTTGAAGGACACGGGGGTGGGATTTGATCCACTTATGTGTGCACGGGTCACGATACCATTTATTATAGTATCTCTGGGTGCAACCACATGTTCGACCACTACCTCAAGGTGTCCCCATGGCTCCAGGTAAAGCCCTCACGAGAATTGAACCTTGCCCAACGGTGAAAAACTCCTCGCTTTCCACCATTGGATCCAACCCCTTTGGGCACGTGTCACAATCTAATATTGAACAAAGTTTTGGAAAGAATCAATGTAACAATTGATTAAATGGGTAGACCAGAATCAAAGGAAGAAGAAAACAAATCAATGGAACAACTTTTAGAATAAGAAGAAGCAGAAGATGAAGTAGAAGAGGAAGATGAAGAGAATCCAATAGAAATGGAAGAGAAAGTTCAACAAGTATCTCCAAAGACACCTAGAAAACAAGTACAGAAGAATCATCCTTCAGATCAGATTATTGGAAACAAAGATGAAGGATTTGAGACTAGAAGAAAAATCCGTTCACTAGAACAAACACACCTAGCACTCTTACAATTGAACCAAACTATTTTGAAGAAGCCAACAAGGATGAATTTTGAAATAAGGCCATGAATGAAGAATTGGATCAAATAGAGAAAAATGACACTTGGGAACTGGTTCTAAGACCAAAGAATAAGAATGTGATTGGCACAAAATGGGTTTTTAGGAATAAATTAAATGAATATGAACAAGTTACAAGGAACAAAGCTAGATTGGTATGTAAATGATATGCACAAATTGAATGAATCGACTTTGAAGAGACATTTTACCCAGTTGCCAGAATGGAAGCAATCCGGTTGCTTTTAGCCTATGCATGCTCCAAAAATGTTAAAGTATATCAGATGGACGTAAAATCATCTTTTATGAATGGGGAACTTGTTGGCAGCCAATTCACATTTTTCCATTGTCTTATAAGCTGCCTACACCAATGTTTTGCAAACATAAATTTTTGTCGCAATTCTCAAATACACGACACTTTTATTTTTGCGACATTTGCACACTTACTGTCATTTTGTTTTCACGACTGTAAGCGTGAAAACCTTGATCTTTTCAAATTCACATTAAAATCAGTATTTAATTGTCGTTATCATTCTTGTCGATATATATTTCACTTATCACTATGCAGTTTACAAGAACCTTTTGATCTGTACTCATGCTTCGATTGATTGTGTAATTTTGTTTCGTTAAGTTTGTGATGCATTGGTAGTTGGATTTATAGGTTCTTTGATTTGATCTACTTGACCATTGGTTTCATAAAGATATACAAGTGTTATGGTTAAACCCTCGATATATTTCATTTGATATGACACCTAGTTCAAAACGCATTGGCGCATGGGTTAAACTCTTGATGTGAATAGTTCACAACGCATTGCCACATGGTCAAAACATTGGTATTGGTTTCGATTTGTATGTGGATGTTTAAAAACTATGGCATAACTTTGATTTCACGCGTTGGTTTATACACCTACCATTGATCTCATTGGTCGAGCAAGTGACATGATTTTTGAATTATACAATAGTGGTTTGAACAGCTATAAGCGCCAGCAGTTGTACCTTGGCAATAACTATTATGCATGGCAGAAATAAACTCCACCACCTTCGCACGATGTCATTTATGCCTATCCCTTATCCCCGGTTCACCTCTGTTAGCTTGGGTAACCCTTCATGCACTCTGTTCCTGTGTGTGCTATGGTCCAAACCCTGGACTTACTGTGTGCTCGGCTCCATGGCACCAGTGGTGCGAATCGAGCTGAATGGTAGCCAAGCCTTGCTACTATTCGACAATGCCCGGAAAGACTTGGAGGATAACGGTTGGCTCACCTTTGTACAACGATTCGAGGGTTTTAATTTATTTGTTGCATAGCAGTTCACCCTAAATTTTGATAGCTATAGAGCCAAGGTGGGTGACATTCAGTTGGAAATCAATGAGGAATTTATTAGTTCTGCTACAGGGTTACCAGCCACGAGACAACGTTGGTTCAAAAATTCCAAAGTGGAAGAGGTGCCATGGCCACTACTGTTCATCTCGCGCAAGGTCACATCCTGTGACAGAGGTATGCCCATATCCATGCTTAAACCACGATGGCATGACCTTTTGATAGTAGTCAAACAATTCGTGACCTGTGAGGGTCGATATGGACTCGTTTTTCTCTACCACCTGCGTTTGTTAATGAATTTTATAGGGTATTCATTGAATATGCCTTTCTACTTCCAGAGTAGCCTATACAAAATGTCTAAAAGGTTTAAAAAGGAGAAGGCCGATAATAGCCTGTTCCACCATGGACTAATTAAACTTATCATTGTTCATCACTTAAGTCTCCATGGTGATAGTTGGTGAGCTTTTATCACTTGAAATGGTTTTGATGATACAGACCCTGTCCAGATTGACAAGCCCATGGTTAATGAAGCTAAGGTCAGGCCACCCGTGCCCTTCCATGTCCTACTGCCCTCTCCTAAGCCTTCGGTCGACCCTGATATTGACTTACCCAACATTATAACTGACAAGCCCGAGGCTATAAAAAATCCTGTGAGCAAAAAGGTTAGAGGTAACCCTATTGTTGATGGCAAAGGAAAAAGGAATGCTAGGCTTATCTCGAGAATGGCTAGAAATAAGCCTAAACCCACTGCTGAGCATAAGCCCATAGTCCTTAGTGAGGATTCAGACTCCAACATATAATGCTTCCTGGCTAGTGAGTACCCTTACTCACAGGGTCTGTGCTCCGAGCAACCTTATGACTTCATTTCGAATATTCCCCCTTGCCTAAGAAACAATCCCAGTTACCCAGGAATCAAACTACCTAACGAAACCCTTAGAAATTTAACCAAAGCCTCACCTGCTTTTTCGAAGCTCGGACAGTCGTCTTGTGACCACTGTGATTTGTGGTTGGAACGATACTATATAGATGTTCCCCTACTTCAATCAAAAATCCAATCATTGGAAAATCAAGTTGCAGTGTTGACCAGCCAAAGAGACAAACTTCAAGCAAATGATAGGAAGCAGAGAACTATTGGTTCCATCATTTTTCGAAATGTTGAATCGGCTACAACTGTTGTCAATTCCAAAATGTCATGATCAAGCTGTCTGCTCGTCACACATGTATGAATTTTGATATCATTTTTGTTTTGTGAATTCCTCAGATTAATATAATGATGTGAGTTTGATTTTCGAATAGCTCTGTCTATCCTTTGAAACGACTCTGTCATAATGACATTCATCCTGTACATTGTTTTCGCTTTGCTAAAAATGAATGAAATTTCGATTTGGATACACGATTTGCTCATACCCAGTTTAGCCACTGATAGATTTTCATCGGATTTGATTCATTTGTCTGTTTAGTTAACGAAATCAATGGTTTCATTTCGATTGGGTTTGTTTGTATCTAGTCTGAACAGGAAGTTATCATGCTAAATTTAGATTACAATCATGTTTTGATTTGATTTCGTTATGGTTAGATTATATCGGCTCTAATTTAGTTTGTATACTGTGATTTTGGAACAACTTCGTGAGTTCGAATTGATGTCATGCAATCTCTTAAATCAGGAATACAACTCTGTTTGATCTTGATTTGGAAAGAATGACTCTGTTTTTCATGAAAACAATATTCTCATTTACGCCTGTGCAAATGATATCCACGCCCGAATCATGGAGCGGTTTTAATTCACGACAACTATGTTAAACCCCAGCTGTTTGATTCGCTTTATTGGATTGCTGTGTATTTTCAGTTAGTAAGATCGATTTTAAGAGTTGTATTCGTATCAAAAATAGACTTGATTTCATCTCTGTTAATTTTAATTTTCAAACAAGTTTGTTAACTCAGATCGACTTATGTCCTTTCTGTCAAATTCGTATGAGGAAATTCGGGTGATAGTCGTTTCAAAATGAATTCAAGAATTTGTTAATTTTTCAAAATCCCACCCAGTTTCAGTCTCACTGATTTTTCAGTCAAATTTAAATGCTAAATTTAGTTTCAGCACTGTTTCAACATATGCTACAGCCGTGGTGTTTCAGCATCTGCTCCGTGGTGTTTCAGTATCAGCATATGCTACAGCCGTGGTGTTTCAGCATCTGCTCCGCGGTGTTTCAGCATCAGCACAGCGGTGTTTCAGCATCAGCACAGCGGTGTTTCAGCATCTAAAAAACTTAACAGAAAATAAATTTCTGAACTGAAAATAAA
>ML776562.1:457973-481283 GCA_009831015.1 Picea engelmannii
TTTCTTTCACTCCTTTCTTCCTTGCTCTTGGCATCTCACCAAGAGCCTCTTGGCATCTCACCAAGAGTCTCTTGCTCTTTCTCAACAAGATTGCTTCCACTTCTTCTTGTTCTTGAACTACCTAGAATGAGTGCGCCCATTTGCCTTAATCAACCTCATGAGGGAAGGTGAGGAGTTTTCTAATCTAATGGCTGAGTTTAGATTAGATGGGTGGCTGAGATTTTGTGTCTCTTCACTCACCCTCACTTTAATCATAAAGTTATCTTTTAATTTGCATCTCACAAATTAATTTGACTAAGACCCATATTCGGCAATTTCTCCCCCTTAGGGCCTAGGGAAGAGAAACACTTGCCTTGGTACATAATTTAACAGAATTGATTTCATGAATGATTTTGTCTGCCCCAATTTGCAATAAAAAATGATCGGACAACTCTTACGAACCCTGCTATCCACTAATTGATCCTGTTATGATTTCGTTTGTGAACATTTACGCGACAATTTTGATTTAATTCGCTCATGGCATGGATCGTTTGTTATGTCAATACAATTATGTCGATTTGAAAATAATCTTGTTTGGATTCGATCGTGTTTCTTGTTGATGAGGCAACATAACAATTTCTTTAATTGTAACGATTTCAATTTGATATGAAACGATTTCATTACTATTCATCACGATTCTGTTCGCTCGTTTATGTGGCAACAAACGAAACATAGTATATGCTTCTCTGTAGTCATTTGATTTTAGTTTTGTTTGAATCTTGAATTCGTATAACAATCTCGATTTGAATGATTTGTTTGTCTTTTAATTAGCTATTAGATACTTGTTAATAGTTGGATTTAATTCTTTAAAATATTTGAATTGATTTTTATGCGGATTCTGTGTCTGATTTAGACCAGCTACAGAATCACAAGATCCTGTAGCTAGTCTATAGAATTAGATTTTTATCATTTTCTTTGATAAAATATCCTTCTAACTTGTCCATTTTTAACCCTTTTCAGGTACATCCGAATTGCATTGGGCATGCTGGATAGTCTAGGAGATATTTGTGTGTTTTAGTTTTATTTTAGATTCCTAGTTTAGTCAGACTTGGGATATCTTCCTAGATTTTATGTAAACAATTTGATAACTTCTACATGGATGTTTTACCCTATATAAGGTCTTTAAATACTTATTATTTTTGTAATAAGGGGCATCCTCACTTGTGGGAGAACGAGGCTATGGATTTCTAATACAAACTGAGACAAGAATTGATGTTTTGCTACAACTTTTGCTTTCATAATATCAATCTTTTGTTTCAAGTTTACGCATGTCATTTGCAGTTGATTATAGAATACTTTATCTATCTAGATCAACTAACAGAGCCGCTAAACCCCACAGGGTGGTTCATTCCAAATGGCTTGGGTTATTAGACAACCCTGGACCAGTTCCACTCTTCCAGTTGATGGACGGTCAATTTTGCCCGTCAACAAATGGCGCTAGAAGGAGGGCCTGAACTTAATTAATGGCACGAGGCGGTCGCAGGACTCCTCCACCACCTAATCGCTCACCTATAGTGACTAGAATCCATTCAAATGATAATATTCCCCTTCAAACAACAACTACTTCAGCCGACGATCTACAAATCACAGTTGAGCCAACAACCCCTAATCCTACAGGTGGTGACATACAAGAGATTGTCCGTCAATCTCTTCTAAAAACACATAGTGCCTTAGCCCATTTGAGACAACCTAACCATCCATGGGGCCAACCTTTGGACTTCTCCGATATCAGATAACAATTAAGAGGCACTGACCTCACTGTGAATCCTACAGATCCAAACCTAAATCCTGATGCAGGAGGATCTGGGATACCTCCTTCACCACCTCTATCATCTCCTTCCTCCTCTGAAGGAGATTACTCTGACGAAGGCAATTCCCCTTCTTAGCCTTCCACACCCATTACCCCAATGGCAAATCAGAACAACCCTACTAGACCCTGGCTTGATCAGGATGCCGTAGCTGTACCTGGAGCTCAGCGTCCTTTACCTAAACACCCGGAGAAATGGCTTCCCAAGTTTGACCCTGACTCAAAACAGATCGATGAAGAGCACATTAAAAAGTTTATGTTAGCCATAAGACTCCGCAATGTAGAACATGAAGACGTTATCTGTAGGTTGTTCCCATATAATTTTGAGGGTAATGCATCCACATGGTACTTTGCCCAACAACCCCACACCATCGTGTCTTGGGAAAAGTTTGAGTCATGCTTTTTGGAAAAGTTCAGAGACGGTAAACCTCCGGAAGTCTTAGTCATGGACCTTTCTAGCTTAAGGATGAACCCAAATGAAAAAGTTAAAGACTTTAATCAAAGATTCTTAACACTCAAAAACCGAATCCCTATCGATTCCATGCCTGCTGAGAGTCTTATAATAGCATACTACACTAAAGCTTTGCATCAAAGCATAGCTATTTGGGTTAAACGATCTAAGAAAGCGACGTTGTTAGAAGCCTTCGAGGAGGTCAGCCAGATTGAAAAAGACATACTTAGTCTTAAAGACTCTACTAGCAATGAAACTGAGACTATTTCTTCTTCCAAAAAGAAGATTGAAATCCTCCCCAGACCTACTCAAAATAAAATACAGCCAGAAAGCTCTGATTTGGAAAACTTAACTAAAGTTGTTCAAAAACTGTCAAATCAAGTTATAGACTTGAAAATGACGACCGAAGAAGCTTCCTTGAGCAAAGGAACTTACAAACCCTCGTTCCGGAAGCCTTTTCCTACCAACCAACCTAATCCAACCCTCGAAGGCCTTAATCTAGAAAGTCTGCAATCCGCCCTTCAAACAATTCTAGAAGCCCAAGATAACTTGATGCCTCTTGAGATCCTCGAGGAGGTAGTTGAACAAGAGACAGTTCAAGAAGAAGAGTCTTCTCCAAACATTTTCGGACACTTCTCAGATAGCATCTTTCAAGCTAACTTCGAGACAGTACATCCCTATAATACCAAGAGTAAGACAACCAACAAACCTTCTTCCGAAAACACTACAACTTCACCTCCAAAGAAATCTAAATCAGCTGAGACTAAATAGAGTAATGTAAACCCAAACTTAGATTATGATGTAGTTGAAGATATTAAAAAGTTAAGGGCTAACATTTCTATTTATGAGTTATTGAAATTTCCATTTCTGCTTCAAAAAATGTTACAAAATATCTCAGAGAATGGAAAAAATGGTAATTCTAGTGGTAACAAGGTTGTACAAAACAAAGCTCCCCAGAAGACTTCCACTAAAAACAATCCCGATCCTCAAGATAAAGGAAGCCTTCCTGTAAGTAATGTAAATAATGTAAATAATGTAGATAAAGTAGCCGTAGAAACAACGAGTAAAAAACCACAAGCTACTACTCTTAATACTCGTAAAAATGTACCTCCATTCCTATTAACTTTCGAGATCTTTAATAGAAACATGCACAATTGTATGGTAGAATCAAGAGCGTCATCCAATGTGATGCCTTGGTCCGTTTGCCAAAATATTAACGTTGAAGTTGAACCCTCGACTTTAAAAATCATACAACTTGATCGGACAAATGTTAAAGTTGTAGGCGAACTAAATAATGTGCTTATTAGATTATCGTCTAACCCCAAGATTCATCAAGTTATTGATATAATTGTTGTGGATATTCCAGAAGTGTATGGTCTATTTTTAAGCAGGGACTGGTTGGAACAACTACATGGTTATTTCGCGACAGATTGGTCCCATCTATGGCTTCCAGAGAACGACAAGCCTAATAAAATCAAAGTAAATCGTGAGCGTTACCTTAAGTTCATGGTGACAGATTTGAACGATCCCAATGAACCATTTACAACTTCTGCTGATTCGCCCGAAGTACAAGGGATGGACACCTTCTTCAACAATTTCATGGTCGAGGCTTCACCTATCACCAATCCTGAATAGCAGTCCGAGATTCTAGCATACGTGCAGCCAACAACTTCTACGCAACGGTCCCATATACCCGATGCAAATCAAATTTGGTCTCTTTATTTCGACAGGTCAAAGTCCAAAGAAGGAGCTGGAGCAGGCTGCGTCATTATCGATCCGACAGGTAACAAAACATTGATATCATGTAGGTTGGAATTTGAATGTACTAACAATACTGCAAAATATGAGGCTTTACTGCAAGGTCTCAGAAAATCTTTCGATATGAACATTCAAAATTTAACCGTCTTTGGCGACTCCGAAATAGTGGTTAGACAGGTAAGAGACTCTATCCACTGTCTGTCTCCGCATATAAAAAGCTACCAGCCTGAGGTATGGAGTTTAATGAATAAATTTTTCGCTTTCGATATAAATTATATTCCTAGATTGAATCACTCTAAAGCAGATTTATTAGCTAATGTAGCTTCTAAACTTCTTCCTACAGAAGGCTTGTCCCCAGATGCATTCTCCGTTGAGCTTCTGTTTCGGCCATCCGTTCCCGACAACATCACGAACTGGAGAGTATTTGATGATGATCAATAGATTATTAAATTTCTGCACATGGAAGAAACTTTTCAAGGCACGGTGATAGACAAACACACACACGATGACAATTTGCGCGATTTCACGGTAATACCAGATCCGAGAACTCCTGAATCTTCATCGGATATGGTAAACTCGATCCCTAAAATCTGTAATTAAATTAGAGAAGTTTTATGATCTTCAAGATAAATTTATAAATACAGTCAACTGTAAAACCAATAGTTCCTCGTTATCTTATGAAAAAGTGAACTTAGGAACTAATGAAAGTCCTAAGTGCATTAATCTAGGGTTGGGATGTTCTCAACAAGAAAAAGCTGCATTTATTAAATTGTTCAAATAATTTAAAGATGTCTTTGCGTGGACGTATGATGACCTTAAAACGTTCGACCCTAACGTCATACAACATGTCATCCCGATGAAGCCCCAAACCTTACCCTTTCAACAAAAACTAAGGAAAATGCACCCCAAGCTTGAACCGACCGTTCAAAAAGAATTGAATAAGCTCCTAAATGCTAAGATAATTTTTCCTGTTAGAAACACTCAGTGGGTTTCTAACCTTGTCCTAGTCAGGAAGAAAAGTGGGGAAATCCGTCTCTGCGTCGATTTCTGAAACCTTAATAGAGCCTCTGATAATGACAACTATCCTGTCCCGCCCATGGAACAGATCCTTCAATAGGTATCTGGTTCTGAGAGGCTATCCTTACTGGATGGTTTCTCGGGATACAACCAAGTCCTGATGTCTCCACCAGACCAACTTAAAACTACCTTCCGTACTCCGTGGGGCACTTATGCTTATCGCAAAATGCCTTTTGGATTGATTAATGCTGGAGCCACTTTCTAGAGAGAAATGGAAATTGCTTTCCAAGGCTTAATCAATCAATCCGTCATAGTTTACTTAGATGATGTGACTGTATTTTCTAAAAACAAAAACGATCATCTAGCTCACTTACGAGCCGTCCTACTGTGATGTCGTAAATACGACATTTCCTTGAATCCCAAAAAATCCATCTTTGCAGTAGAACAAGGTAAACTCTTAGGATTCATTGTGTCTAGTGAAGGAATGATTATCGACCCCAAAAGGACTCAAGTCATCGCGAAACTTCCGCCTCCTACATCCAAAAAATCTATGCAGTCTTTCTTAGGCCAGATTAACTTCGTGAGAAGATTCATCCCCAGTTTCTCCGAAACGGTCAGGCCTTTACATAATTTGATTAAGAAAGACACCCAATATCACCGGGGACCCCTAGAAAATCAAGATTTTAATGCAATAACGAAGGCCATAATAGACGCTCCCTCTCTCATGAGCCTGTATTTTTCTCAAGACTTTACACTGTACACTTTTGCTTCTGATCGTTCCTATGCCACCGTCCTAACCCAACAGAATGCCAAAAACAATGAAGTACCCATTGCATTTATGAGCTCTTCTTTCAAAGGCACTGAACTTAATTACCCAACGGTAGATCGGCAAGCCTATGCTATTTTCAAAGCAGTTAAGCACTTCCGGTCCTATATTTTGAAGTCTAGGATGAAAGTCATTGTCCCCTACCCAACCGTAAGGAACCTGTTAGTACAGAAGGAACTAGGTGAAAAGAGGGCCAATGGGGTCACCTCCTTGCAAGAGTATGACTTAGAAATCACCCCAGCTCAGATAGTGAGAGGCCAAGGGTTATGCAAGTTAGTTGTTGATTCAGCAGCAGGACAACAAGAAGAAGGTGATACATCAAACCTAGGACTAAGAGATCAAAGTTTAATCTGTTGCGCACAAAACTCTGTCAGTCCTTGGTACGATGATATAAGATTTTGTCTTGAACATGGGTCAGCCCCCCGTCACCTTGACCCCGCTAAAAGAAGAGCATTGAGATTAAAGTTTGCCTCCTTTCATCTGGTTAATGGTATCCTGTTTCATCAAAGTTTTGACAGCATACTGATGCACTCTATTGAAAAAGACGAAGCAAAAAAAGTCTTGCTAGAGTTGCATGCAGGGGAAGCTGGTGGTCATTTTGGTGGTGACACCACTACCCATAAGGTTTTAAGATCCGGTTATTACTGGCCCACACTTTTTAGAGACGCCCATGCCTTGTGTCGTAAATGTATCATTTGTCAGAAAGCATCAGGGAGGTTACAAAAACCAGCCTTTCCTCTGCAGCCCGTTTCAATAGACTCCCCTTTTCAGTAGTGGGGCCTTGATATCATAGGTCCCATCAACCCTCCGTCCTCACAACAACACAAGTTTATTGTGACAACGACATATTACTTTACCCGATGGTCTGAAGCTGCTACGTTAAGAACTGTCAACACCAGTCAGGTAATTGCCTTTCTAAATTCGAATATTATTACTCGTTTCGGTATCCCTGACTGTTTAGTATTCGATAATGCTTCTTACTTTTCCTCTCCTGATATGAGTGAGTTCACTTTGGAAAAGGATATTAAATTGAAGTATTCTGCTAGCTATTACCCTCAGGGCAACGGATTAGCAGAATCAACAAACAAGAACTTGATCAAAATCATCAAGAGAACGGTGGTTGAAAATCACAAGAATTGGCACAATGCACTGTTAACGCACTATGGGCAGATAGGGTAACGCCAAAAGATACTGTAGGTAACTCCCCCTTTTTTCTTGTTTATGGCAGAGAAGCAATTCTGCCACCTCACATTCTTCTTCCTTCGCTATAGTTGTCGCAGAAAATCCAAGAAGAAGATTGTCCCCCTTTGGAAAGCCGTATTAACGCTTTGATGAAGCTGGAAGAGGTAAGAGCCCAAGCTAAACGTAAGTTAGATCAACATCAACTATTGGTTAAAAGCTGGTTCGATTTTAACTCTGCTTCTGATAGGAATTTCGAAGTAGGCAACCTCATCCTGAAATGGGACAAACCACATGAGGGAAAGGGAGAACACACTAAATTTCAAAACTTATGGCTTGGACCGTTTTTAATTGCTGAAAAGTTGGGTCCCAGTTCTTTTTGATTGCAGAATCTTGAGGGGCAGCTTGACACCTATCCGGTGAATGGCCAAGCCCTGAAAAGATACTTTGCTTGATGACAACCCTTGTATATTATGTACATATTTTGCTTTTGTTTGCTTTTTCGTTTGCCTTTTTGTTTTTGATTTTTCTTCGAATTTATCAGTTTGTTTTTTCTCTCAAATATACATACCTGTACGCTGAGCTATGCAGACAAGGAAAATAGAAAATTCCTTCGCTAAAATAACTTCTGAGAAATTTGTACAAACATCAATGGTATATTTATGAAATTTATGTCTATGTTGTAAAAAGTCTGTTGTTTGAAAGAAGATGACTGATTGCTATTTCAGAGTAAAGCTTGTCATGATCATCTATTATCTTTTCATGCTGTCCCTATTCCTTAAAGGAATGACTCGGAAGATGTCTCCCTGCCTTAGGAAGTTGTTTTTGTAAATGAAACATCTCTGGATCTAAATAAAGGACAGTTCTAAAAAATTCTGATGAGGTCTAAAAAAATATGTTAAAATATCATGATTTTCAGCGTCACCCCGCTCAAATATATATCTATGAAAAAACAAAATAAAATAAATCATAAATAAGAGCTGTGGGAAGTTCTTGTAAACCCGCCGGGATGCTGAACAGGTCTGCTGGCAGCGGGTAAATGCATACATGACGCCAAGACAACTTCGCTGGGGTACTGAAAAGGCCCGCTGGCAGCGAAGCAATGTCGGGTATATGAAAATCGGAAAATAAGAATCCTCTTTAATGTCCTTTATTTTGATCCAGAAATTCTTGGCAGGATACAGATGTCAGAGTGGGTTAAATGGCAACCCTGTCGAGGCTATGGATGCCTGCTGGCAGCAGTGGCTCTATCAACAGTATTGGAGATTTTATCTTTAATATCGTGGCTTGTTGGTCTTAAGACTGTTATTAGTTTTCATCTTTTAAAACATTGCTGGAATGATTGGTTAATGATGATGTTTGTGCAATTTTCTGGTTGTTAATTTTGAGTTGGAATTATCTTTGCTATCCTAATCTGAATTTGTTCCTTTTGGAAGAGATAACTGCTTCTACCAGTGTGTCACCATTGTTGGCAACCAATTCACATTTTTCCATTGTCTTATAAGCTGCCTACACCAATGTTTTGCAAACATAAATTTTTGTCGCAATTCTCAAATAAACGACACTTTTATTTTTGCGACATTTGCACACTTACTGTCGTTTTGTTTTCACGACTGTAAGCATGAAAACCTTGATCTTTTCAAAGTCGCATTAAAATCAGTATTGAATTGTCGTTATCATTCTTGTCGATATATATTTCACTTATCACTATGCAGTTGACAAGAACCTTTTGATCTGTACTCATGCTTCGATTGATTGTGTAATTTTGTTTCGTTAAGTTTGTGATGCATTGGCAGTTGGATTTATAGGTTCTTTGATTTGATCTACTTGACCATTGGTTTCATAAAGATATACAAGTGTTATGGTTAAACCCTTGATATATTTCATTTGATATGACACCTAGTTCAAAACGCATTGGCGCATGGGTTAAACTCTTGATATGAATAGTTCACAATGCATTGCCACATGGTCAAAACATTGGTATTGGTTTCGATTTGTATGTGGATGTTTAAAACCTATGGCATAACTTTGATTGCGCGTGTTGGTTTATACACCTACCATTGATCTAATTGGTCGAGCAAGTGACATGCTTTTTGAATTATACAATAGTGGGTTGAACAACTAGCTATAAGCACCGGTGGTTGTACCTTGGCAATAACTATTATGCATGGCATAAATAAGCTCCACCACCTTCGTACGATGTCATTTATGCCTATCCCTTATCCTCGGTTCACCTCTGTAATCTCGGGTAACCCTTCGTGCACTCTTTTCCTATGTGTGCTATGATCCAAACCCTGGATTTACCGTGTGCTCGACTCCATGGCACCAGTGGTGCGAATCGAGTCGAACGGTAGCCAAGCCTTGCTACTATTCGACAATGCTCGAAAAGGCTTGGAGGATAACGGTTGGCTCACCTTTGTACATCGATTCAAGGGTTTTAATTTATTTGTTGCACAACAGTTCACCCTGACTTTTGATGGCTGTAGAGCCAAGGTGGGTGACATTCAGTTGGAAATCAATGAGGAATTTATTAGTTCTGCTACAGGTTTACCAGCCACGGGACAACGTTGGTTCAAAAATTCAAAAGTGGAAGAGGTGCCATGCCCATTACTGTTCATCTTGCGCAAGGTCACATCCTGTGACAGAGGTATGCCCATATCCATGCTTAAACCACAATGGCATGACCTTTTGATAGTAGTCAAACAATTCGTGACCTGTGAGGGTTGATATGGACTCATTTTTCTCTACCACCTGCGTTTGTTAATGAATTTTATAGGGTATTCATTAAATATGCCTTTCTACTTCCAGCATAGCCTCTACAAAATGTCAAAAAGGTTTAAAAAGGAGAAGGCCGATAATAGCCTGTTACACCATGGACTAATTAAACTTATCATTGTTCATCACTTAAGTCTCCACGGTGATAGGTAGCGAGATTTTATCGCTCGAAATGGTTTTGATGATACAGACCCTGTCCAGATTGACAAGCTCGTGGTTAATGAAGCTAAGGTCAGGCCACCCGTGCCCTTCCATGTCCTACTGCCCTCTCCTAAGCCTTCGGTCGACCCTGATATTGACTTACCCGACGCTATAACTGACAAGCCCGAGGCTATAAAAAATCCTGTGAGCAAAAAGGTTAGAGGTAACCCTACTGTTGATGGCAAAGGAAAAAGGAATGCTCGGCTTATCTCGAGAATGGCTAGAAATAAGCTTAAACCCACTGCTGAGCATAAGCCCATAGTCCTTAGTGAGGATTCAAACTTCGACATAGAACACTTCCTGGCTAGTGAGTACCCTTACTCACAGGATCTGTGCTCCGAGCAACCATATGACTTCGTTTCAAATCTTCCCCCTTGCCTAAGAAACAATCCCAGTTACCCAGGAATCAAACTACCTAACGAAACCCTCGGCAATTTAACCAAACCCTCACCTGCTTTTTCGAAGCCCAGACAGTCGTCCCGTGATCAATGTGATTTGTGGTTGGAACGATACTATATAGATGTTCCCCTACTTCAATCGAAAATCCAATCATTGGAAAATCAAGTTGCAGTGTTGACCAGCCAAAGAGACAAACTTCAAGCAAATGATAGGAAGCAGAGAACTACTGGTTCCATCATTTTTCGAAATGTTGAATCGGCTACAGCTGTTGTCAATTCCAAAATGTCATGATCAAGCTGTCTGCTCGTCACACAGGTATGAATTTTGATATCATTTTCGTTTTGTGAATTCCTCAGATTAATATAATGATGTGAGTTTGATTTTTGAATAGCTCTGTCTATCCTTTGAAATGGCTCTGTCATAATGACATTCATCCTGTACATTGTTTTTGCTTTGCTAAAAATGAATGAAATTTCGATTTGGATACACGATTTGCTCATACCCAGTTTAGCCACTGATAGATTTTCATCGGATTTGATTCATTTGTCTGTTTAGTTAACGAAATCAATGGTTTCATTTCGATTGGGTTTGTTTGTATCTAATATGAACAGGAAGTTATCATGCTAAATTTAGATTACAATCATATTTCGATTTGATTTCGTTATGGTTAGATTATATCGGCTCTAATTTAGTTTGTATGCTGTGATTTTGGAACAACTTCGTGAGTTCGAATTGATGTCATGCAATCTCTTAAATTAGGAATACAACTCTGTTTGATCTCGATTTGGAAATAATGAGTCTGTTTTTCATGAAAACAATATTCTCATTTACGCCTGTGCAAATGATATCCACGCCCGAATCATGGAGCGGTTTTAATTCACGACAACTATGTTAAACCCCAACTGTTTGATTCACTTGATTCGATTGCTGTGTATTTTCATTTAGTATGATCGATTTTATGAGTTGTATTCGTATAAAAAATAGACTTGATTACAGCTCTGTTAATTTTAATTTTCAAACGAGTTTGTTAACTCAGATCGACTTATGTCCTTTCTGTCAAATTCGTATGAGGAAATTCGGGTGATAGTCGTTTCAAAATGAATTCAAGAATTTATTTCGTGAATGATTTTGTCTGCCCCAATTTGCAATAACAAATGATCGGACAACTCTTACGAACCCTGCTATCCACTAATTGATCCTGTTATGATTTCGTTTGTGAACATTTACGCGTCAGTTTTGATTTAATTCGCTCATGGCATGGATCGTTTGTTATGTCAATACAGTTATGTCGATTTGAAAATAATCTTGTTTGGATTCGATCATGTTTCCTGTTGATGAGGCATCATAACAATTGCTTTAATTGTAACGATTTAAATTTGATATGAAACGATTTCATTACTATTCATCACGATTCTGTTCACCCGATTATGTGGCAACAAACGAAACAGAGTATATGCTTCTCTGTAGTCATTTGATTTTAGTTTTGTTTGAATCTCAAATTCGTATAACAATATCGATTTGAATGATTTGTTTGTCTTTTAATTAGCTATTAGATACTTGTTAATAGTTGGATTTATTTCTTTAAAAGATTTGAATTGATTTTTATGCGGATTCTGTGTCTGATTTAGACCAGCTACAAAATCACAAGATTCTGTAGCTAGTCTATAGAATTAGATTTTTATCATTTTCTTTGATAAAATATCCTTCTAACTTGTCCATTTTTAACCCTTTTCAGGTACATCCGAATTGCATTGGGAATGCTGGACAGTCTAGGAGATATTTGTGTATTTTAGTTTTATTTTAGATTCCTAGTTTAGTCAGACTTGGGATATCTTCCCAGATTTTATGTAAACAGTTTGATAAATTCTATAGGGATGTTTTACCCTGTAGAAGGTCTTTAGATACTTATTATTTTTGTAATAAGGGGCATCCTCACTTGTGGGAGAACGAGGCTATGGATTTCTAATACAAACTGAGACAATAATTGATGTTTTGCTACAACTTTTGCTTTCATAATATCAATCTTTTGTTTCAAGTTTACGCATGTCATTTGCATTTGATTATAGACTACTTTAGCTATCATAGTCTATTGCAGAATGATATGATTTAATTAATGTCTCATCCATATCTGATTTCTTTCATTACTTTAAAAAATACAACAATTACTTTATTCAGTTAATGAATGACAGATTTCTCTTCTTCATCAATTGAATTATTTTGTATAAGTCTTTGCATACAGATTTATCTAACGGTGAAGATTTATAAATCATAAGATTGTTGTAGATTTTTATGTCTTGTTTGTCCTGTAATCATACTTTAAGAGCACCGCAACTATTGTTTACAAGAAGCTCCTGGATAATTCTGTACGGGTTTCCTCCCTCCGATCAGCTGAGAAAATCATCATACACATGAGCGTTTCTCCAGGTCAGTTTGTGATTTATTTTTGTTAAGTCGTTTAGTATAATTTAAGTAGTTTAGTTAGATATATGTTTAGTTAGATGAGTAGTTAGAATTAGTGTATTAGTTGTTTAGTTTAGTTATTTTTTGTTTTATTTATGTTCATAAAATTATAAAATCAACAAAAATATCTTTCTCTGTCTTAGGGCAGAATATAAATGAGTTTTTCAGGTTTTATTTAAATCTGTAAATTGTAGATATTGTATATTTTGTGAATAAGTTTTATTTATGTTAGTAGTTAATTAGTTAGAGTTAGTATAGTAGTAGTTAGTAGATTGTATATATATAGTTTTAGTTAGATTAGTTTATTAGTTTGTTTTAATAGTTAGTTTTAGTTAGATTAGTTAGTTTAGTATAATTTTCTTTTTTTGTTTTCTTAGGACCTTAGATCGGCTAATGGAGCCGCTAAACCCGTCAGGGTGTTTCATCCTAAACGAATTGGGTTATTAGACAACCCCGGACCAGTTCCACTCTTCTAGTTGACGGACGGTCAATTTCGCCCGTCAACAAATGGCGCTAGAAGGAGGGCCTGAACTTAATTAATGGCACGAGGCGGTCGCAGGACTCCTCCACCACCTAATCACTCACCTATAGTGACTAGAAGCCATTCAAACTATAATATTCCCCTTCAAACATAAACTACTTCAACCGACGATCTACAGATCACAGTTGAGCCAACAACCCCTAATCCTACAGGTGGTGACATACAAGAGATTGTCCGTCAATCTCTTATAAAAACACATAGTGCCTTAGCCCATTTGAGACAACCTAACCATCCGTGGGGCCAACCTTTGGACTTCTCCGATATCAGAGAACAATTAGGAGGCACTGGCCTCACTGTGAATCCTACAGATCCAAACCTAAATCTTGCTGTAGGAGGATCTGGGATACCTCCTTCACCACCTCCATCATCTCCTTCCTCCTCTGAAGGAGATTCCTATGATGAAGGCAATTCCCCTTCTCAGCCTTCCACACCCATTACCCCAATGAAAAATCAGAACAACCCTACTAGACCCTGGCTTGATCAGGATGCCGTAGTTGTACTTGGAGCTCAACATCCTTTACCTAAACACCCGGATAAATGGCTTCCCAAGTTTGACCCTGACTCAAAACAGATCGTTGAAGATCACATTAAAAATTTTATGTTAGCCATAAGACTCCGCAATGTCAAACATGAAGACATTGTCTGTAGGTTGTTCCCGTATACTTTCAAGGGTAATGCATTCACATGCTACTTTGTCCAACAACCCCACACCATCGTGTCTTGGGAAAAGTTTGAGTCATGCTTTTTGGAAAAGTTCAGAGACGGTAAACCTCCGGAAGTCTTAGTCATGGACCTTTCTAGCTTAAGGATGAACCCAAAAGAAAAAGTTAAAGACTTTAATCAAAGATTCTTAACACTCAAAAACTGAATCCCTACGGATTCCATGCCTGCTGAGAGTCTTATAATAGCATACTGCACTAAAGCTTTGCGTCAAAGCATAGCTATTTGGGTTAAACGATCTAAGAAAGCGACGTTGTTAGAAGCCTTCGAGGAGGCCAACCAGATTGAAAAAGACATACTTAGTCTTAAAGACGCTACTAGCAACGAAACTGAGACTATTTCTTCTTCCAAAAAGAAGATCGAAATCCTCCCCAGACCTACTCAAAATAAAATATAGCCAGAAAGCTCTGATTTGGAAAAAGTAACTAAAGTTGTTCAAAAACTGTCAAATCAAGTTATAGACTTGAAAAGGATGACCGAAGAAGCTTCCTCGAGCAAAGGACCTTACAAACCCCCATTCTGGAAGCCTTTTCCTACCAACCGACCTAATCCAACCCCCGAAGTCCTTAATCTAGAAAGTCTGCAATGCACCCTTCAAACAATTCTAGAAGCCCAAGATAACTTGATGCCTCTTGAGATCCCCGAGGAGGTAGTTGAACAAGAGACAGTTCAAGAAGAAGAGTCTTCTCCAAACATTTTCGGACACTTCTCGGATAGAATCTTTCAAGATAATTTTGAGACAATACATCCCTATAATACCAGGAGTAAGACAACCAACAAACCTTCTTCCGAAAACACTACAACTTCACCTCCAAAGCAATCTAAATCAGCTGAGACTAAACAGAGTAATGTAAACCCCAACTTAGATTATGATGTAGTTGAAGATCTTAAAAAGTTAAGGGCTAACATTTCTATTTATGAGTTATTGAAATTTCCATTTCTGCTTCAAAAAATGTTACAAAATATCTCAGAGAATGGAAAAAATGGTAATTCTAGTGGTAACAAGGTTGTACAAAACAAAGCTCCCCAGAATACTTCCACTAAAAACAATCCTGATCCTCAAGATAAATGAAGCCTTCCTATAAGTAATGTAAATAATGTAAATAATGTAGATAAAGTAGCCGTAGAAACAAAAAGTAAAGAGCCACAAGCTACTACTCTTAGTACTTGCAAAAATGTACCTCCATTCCTATTAACTTTCGATATCTTTAATAGAAACGTGCACAATTGTATGGTAGACTCAGGAGTGTCATCCAATGTGATGCCTTGGTCCGTTTGCCAAAATATTAACACTGAAGTTGAACCCTCGACTTTAAAAATCATACAACTTGATCGGACAAATGTTAAAGTTGTAGGTGAACTAAAGAATGTGCTTATTAGATTATGGTCTAACCCCAAGGTTCATCAAGTTATTGATATAATTGTTGTGGATATTCCAGAAGTGTATGGTCTATTTTTAAGCAGGGACTGGTCGGAACAACTACATGGTTATTTTGCGACAGATTGGTCCCATCTATGGCTTCCAGAGAACAACAAGCCTAATAAAATAATAGTAAATCACGAGTGTTACCTTAAGTTCACGGTCACAGATTTGAACGATCCCAACGAACCATTTACACCTTTTGCTGATTCGCCCGAAGTACAAGGGATGGACACCTTCTTCGACAATTTCATGGCCGAGGCTTCACCTATCACCAATCCAGAATAACAGTCTGAGATTCTAGCATACGTGCATCCAACAACTTCTATGCAGCGGTCCCATATACCCGATGCAAATCAAATTTGGTCTCTTTATTTCGACGAGTCAAAGTCCAAAGAAGGAGCTGGAGCAGGCTGCATCATTATCAATCTGGAAGGTAACAAAACATTGATAGCATGTAGGTTGGAATTTGAATGTACTAACAATACTGCAGAATATGAGGCTTTATTGCAAGGTCTCAGAAAAGCTTCCGATATGAACATTCAAAATTTAACCGTCTTTGGCGACTCCGAAATAGTGGTTAGACTGGTAAGAGACTCTATCCACTGTCTGTCTCTGCATCTCAAAAGCTACCAGTCTGAGGTATGGAGTTTAATGAATAAATCTTCCGCTTTCAATATAAATTCTATTCCTAGATTGAATAACTCTGAAGCATATTTATTAGCTAATGTAGCTTCTAAACTTCTTCCTACAGAAGGCTTATCCCCAGATGCATTCTCCGTTGAGCTGCTGTTTTGGCCATCCGTTCCTGACAACATCATGAACTGGAGAGTATTTGATGATGATCAACAGATTATTAACTTTCTGCACATGGAAGAAACTTTTCAAGGCGCGATGATAGATGAACACACACACAATGACAATTTGCGCGATTTCATGGTAATACTAGATCCGAGAACTCCTGAATCTTCATCGAATATGGTAAACTCGATCCCTAAATCTGTAATTAGATTAGAGAATTTTTATGATCTTCAAGATAAATTTAAAAAGACGGTCAACTGTAAAACCAATAGTTCCTCGTTATCTTATGAAAAAGTGAACTTAGGAACTAATGAAAGTCCTCAGTACATTAATCTAGGGTTGGGATATTCTCAACAAGAAAAAGATGCATTTATTAAATTGTTCAAAGAATTTAAAGATGTCTTTGCGTGGACGTATGATGACCTTAAAACTTTCGACCCTAACGTCATACAACATGTCATCTCAATGAAGCCACAAACCTTACCCTTTCAACAAAAACTAAGGAAAATGCACCCCAATCTCGAACCGACCGTTCAAAACGAATTGAATAAGCTCCTAAATGCTAAGATAATTTTTCCAGTTAGAAACACTCAGTGGGTTTCTAACCTTGTCCCAGTCCGGAAGAAAAGTGGGGAAATCCGTCTCTGCATCAATTTCCAAAACCTTAATAGAGCCTCTGATAAAGACAACTATCCTGTCCCGCCCATGGAACATATCCTTCAACAAGTATCTGGTTCTGAGAGGCTATCCTTATTGGATGGTTTCTCGGGATACAACCAAGTCCTGATGTCTCCACCAAACCAACTTAAAACTACCTTCCGTACTCCGTGGGGCACTTATGCTTATCGCAAAATGCCTTTTTGATTGATTAATGCTGGAGCCACTTTCTAGAGAGCAATGGACATTGATTTTCGAGGCTTAATCAATCAGTCCATTGTAGTTTACTTAGATGATGTGACTGTATTTTCTAATAACAAAAATGATCATCTAGCTCACTTATGAGCCGTCCTACTGCGATGTCGTAAATACGACATTTCCTTGAATCCCCAAAAATCCATCTTTGCAGTAGAACAGGGTAAACTCTTAGGATTCATTGTGTCTAGTGAAGGAATGATTATCGACCCCAAAAGGACTCAAGTCATCGTGAAACTTCCGCCTCCTACATCCAAAAAATCTATGCAGTCTTTCTTAGGCCAGATTAACTTCGTGAGAAGATTTGTCCCCAGTTTCTCCGAAATGGTCAGGCCTTTACAAAATTTGATTACGAAAGACACCCAATATCACTAGGGACCCATAGAAAATCAATCTTTTAATGCAATAAAGAAGGCCATAATAGACGCTCCTTCTCTCATGAGCCCATATTTTTCTCAAGACTTTACACTCTACACTTTTGCTTCTGACCGTTCCTATGCCACCGTCCTAACCCAAAAGAATGCCGAAAAAAATGAAGTACCCATTGCCTTTATGAGCTCTGCTTTCAAAGGCACTGAACTTAATTACCCAACGGTAGATCGACAAGCCTACGCTGTTTTCAAAGCAGTTAATCACTTCCGGTCCTATCTTTTGAAGTCTAGGATGAAAGTCATTGTCCCCTACCCAGTCGTAAGGAACCTATTAGTACAGAAGGAACTAGGTGAAAAGAGGGCCAACTGGGTCACCTCCTTGTAGGAGTATGACTTAGAAATCACCCCATCTTAGATAGTGAGAGGCCAAGGGTTATGCAAGTTAGTTGCTGATTCAACAACAAGACAACAAGAAGAAGGCGATACGTCAAACCTAGGACTAAGCGATCAAAGTTTAATCTGTTGCGCACAAAACTCTGTCAGTCCTTGGTACCATGATATAAGATTCTGTCTTGAACATGGGTTAGCCCCCTGTTATAACCCTAAATTGCACCACACATGCTTACCTGGTATCAGGCCAACTCATATCCCTTCCTTGCCAAAGCCATGCTGAATAAACTCTTGAAAATCCTTGTGAGTTAAGTCAAACGCGCCCTAACTCACTACTGCACGCGTTGGAACGCTGGCAGGCCTACTACTACACGCGTTGGAACACTAGCAGGCCTACTACAACCCGCGTTTACCTAACAAAGCACAAAAACATGAAAGTTGCTGACGGGAAAAAAAACTATGGGTCAGTTAACTGAAACTCCCGGCCATGCATGGCCGAGAGTTTGTCCAAAACCCTAGCTCCTTCTAGCTTATAAAAGAAGGGGTAGGGGTACTATTTGGAGGAGGAAAAAGATAGCGAAGAAACTCTGCCCAATTGCCGAATCCATTTGTCCCAACCCTTTAGCCTTTCCTCGAGCTTAAGGAGAATTAAAGAAAAGCAGTTGGAGGACAAAGAAGAGGAGGAGCCCAGGATTAGGATCAAGGAATGGTGGCCGGTCTCAACATTGATTGTAAGTTGATTCATCTTGAAAATAATAAAGAATACTTTTCTTGTCCCAATGCATGATTTATATATGTTTTATTCGGTTTATGATTAATCTCTAACCCTCAAGTAGAAAAATAGCATGCATGCGTAGTGTTTTGTCTTGATTGCAGGATTATCTTTGGAAGGAGCAGCGCAAGGAAGCGGACAAAGCACAACAGAGGATCTACACCAAACATCAGTAAAAAGGTTAGTAGGTTCTTTCCATGATTGTATGTGAAAAAAGGGGTTTGAGTTTTGGGGTGATAGGTTAAAAGTGATTTCTTTAAGGTCATGATCTGCATGCAAGTCTAACCCTAGATTGCTAGTCCGTAGGGTATTATTTCCCAACAACAGAATTGGCAACTCCACTGGGGGCACTCCCATTTTCAGACATTCTACTCCGGCACAGGGTAATATTCCTGTGCCGGGGGCACATATAGCAGGACCTTTGAACTCAGGACAAGGATCCGTTCCCTCCTCTGGAATGTCATTCTGGGGTTATTCTTTCCACAGTCAATGGAACCCCAGACATACTTCTATGCCTCTCCCAGCAGGACCGGCATGGGGTAATCCTTACCAAAGTCCGTCAAACACGATGAATGCCCAAAATCCTATGTCCTTCATGGGGAATCAACAAATGATGTCTCCATAGATGCAAAATCCTTACGCTGGTCAGGGCCATGGTTTCTACCAGAACCTGGGCCAGCAACCAAACTTTTCCTGGCAACCTGGTGCCAGTCAAACTCCAGGACTCTTTTTTCCAGGCTATCAGCAACAAACCAAACTACCATTCCTGGAAACATTGCACTTGCCAGATTTGACAAGGTTGTTAAATTATCCTATTTGTCACGATCCACGTTGGCCTCCTATGCCAACGAAGTTGCCTTTGGACATTCCAAAGTTCGAGGCCAAGCCTAACGAAGATCCAGGTGATCATGTGACCACTTTCCACCTTTGGTGTTCATCTAACTCATTGAAATATGACTCCGTCCAGTTGCGATTGTTTCAATGCACTCTTATCGGGAGTGCTGCGAAATGGTACATCGAGCTTGATCGCTCAAGATACTCTTCTTTTGGTGAACTGACGATGGCCTTCCTTAACCATTTCCAGTTACCTATGAGATACGACGTCGGCACAGAGTTGCTAGCCAATTTCGAACAGACGACAACAGACCATATCTCTGATCATATCCAAGAATGGAGACGCCGAAAGAGTCTAATCAAAGTACCAGTCCCACCAGCATTCCTGCTAGAGTGGTTCCTTAAGTCTTTAGTCCCACAATTATCCAAGGACGTCGCGACTTCAAGAGTTTTCTCCGAAGAAGATGCCATCATGAGGGATCAATAGTTTGAGCTTATCTATTCTCATTCTGGTTTATTATACAACATCCTGCCGGATGCTCCACGATCAATACCAGATAAAACTATATAGAGATATGGACCACATGCCGACGGTATTGTTGGTTCCGCACAAACCAAGCCCGCTGAGCAATTGAAAAAACAATTGCAACAGTTATCTATCCAACACTCAGCGGCCAGCCAGATTACTGCTTTGGCTGATCCTCCTACCCAAACATTGGAAGTACACTCCGTGCAGACGACTAACCCAAAGTCCAACCAGTAGCCTGAAGGGAAGAAAAAACAACGAAAGAAGGGTAAGGGGGAGAAAAAACCCACTGATAATGCTGGCGAGGGAAGCAAGGAAAAACAGAAGGCGAGGTATCCATGCAACTTGTGTGTGGAAGACCACCCAACCCATCTGTGTCCTCGACTTGCAGAGGCCCAAAAGTTTGTCACACAACAACAACAAGCCGTGTTGACTAATCCCTTTCAGCATGGGCAAAATTTTTCTTCAAGCCTCTACAAGTGCCGAAGGGGGCAACCAAGAAACCTTCCCTCCTCTAAATAATTCCTCTTCCGTGAACGTATATATGGTTAGGGGTGATGCTTTAATAACGACTAGAGCACACGACTATAGTAAACCAAGCGCCTCTGAGAAGGGAAAAGAAGTCGAACTCCCATCTCTTCCTCTACAGATCGAGAAGACGTTGGGTGAAACAATGACACACATTCCAAAGGGTGCATTTAAGAAAGCTTCTCACAATCCAAACGCAAGGGCCGCCCAGAATTACTCCGTGGTGGAAGATTTATCTCAAACCCCTTGTGCTATGTCCTCTTTGGAGGTCCTCCAAAGTTGCCCTGCTCAGAGGAAAGCCTTGTTGACTGCTTTAGGCTCTACTGAGACTTGTAACCCGGGTACCATCATGCTAGATACCACTGACTTAAAACCGCGTCTGCCTTACCACGTAGCGTTTCAGATAGTAGTGGCTCATCCCACGAAAACTTTTACACGCAATATCTTTCACACAGTGGTCGACGAGGGCGCCTCGACATGCGTTATGTCGTTAGCATGCTGGAAAGCCATTGCTCAGCCTGAGTTGTCTCCTTCACCTACTCTCCTCACTGTGTTCGACATTTGTTCTTTCTGACCACATGGCATCATTCCTTCCTTCCCTGTGCAGTTAGGCGGGAAGACCGTGTGTGTTGAAGTAGAGGTAGTTGATGCTCCCCTCGACTATAACCTCTTGTTAGGTTGGATTTGGACTTATGCTATGCAAGCTGTGGTCACTACAGTTTTTCGAGTCTTGTTGTTTCCACACGAGGGTCAGATAGTGACCATTGATCAATTGTCCTTCTCTAGACCTGACCCAGCTTTGGGGGCATCCACGGTTCCCATGATTGATAATCCTCAAGCCAGTTTCGTTAACGTAGGAGTTGGTTTGTGCCCATCCTTAATGGGTATGTTCAATTACCCACCTCCTCATGGCGATGTCAATTTTATATCAACTCACCACAAGGCTGAGATATTTCACGTCTCGTCGTTCCGCACGACTTACTTTCAGGATCCGTGGATTCTTCCTTCCCCATCATCCACGATGGATGAGACAGGGCACTCCGGCATGTCCATGACCTTGTCGGCTGCTGAAGTAGCGTACTCTTTGGTCCAGCAAGCTCCAGCCACCCCTGATCCGACTCTCGCACAAGAGTTGGATCCACCTATAGATACTATTTGGGCTCAGGGTTCTCTCACCAGCACCGATTAGTTAGATTTGGTCTTGCCTTCGGACGAAGCAGTAATTGAAGCAATGACTAGTCCGGACAAACCTTGGGAAGATCTTCATCACAGATCATATTTCCTCCCAGAGTTACACTGAATCGAGGTAGGAGAATTCACTATCACCATGACGGGAGATCAATCGTGTCCTATTAACCTCTTAGCTACACAGGAAATTTATGCTGAGTGAAATATGGGGACTATCGTTGAAACTATACCTATCAATATCTCCCGAAACCCTGGCATTGTGGAGAATGTCTTCGTAGGAGCGGATTTCTCCCCCGAGGAGATTCAAATGTACACGGATCTTTTCAAATAATTTCGCAACGTTTTTTCCTGGTCTTATGAGGAAATGCCAGGCATCGATCCAAAAATAGTTGAACATGAGATCACAACGTATCCTGATGCTAATCCTGTTCGACAAAAACTTCATCCAGTCAATCCCAGGAAAGCAGCAAAAATTAAGACTAAGGTTGAGAAATTTCTCAAGGCAGAGTTCATTTACCCTATTCATTTGACTCAATGGGTGTCAAATCTCGTGCCGGTCGATAAAAAACAAGGCACGATTCATTTCTGTACCGATTTTCATGATTTGAACAAGGCATGTCCAAAAGATAATTATCCAACCCCATTCATCGACCAGATCATTGATGAATGTGCCAGTTGTGAAGCCTTTTCGTTCATGGATGGTTTTTCAGGCTATAATCAAATTCAAATCAAACCTGAGGACCAACACAAAACGACATTCATTTGTCCGTGGGGTACATTCGCCTATCGCAAAATGCCTTTTGGCCTCAAGAATGCTGGAGCCACTTTCCAGCGGGCCATGTCTTTTGTGTTCCACGACCTCAAACATATAGTCGAGGCCTATCTAGATGATTTAGCATCACGCTCTCGCAAGCGAAAGGATCATCCTATGCACCTCCGACTAATCTTCGAGCGCTGTCGCTACTTCAGGATTCGCTTGAATCCCAACATGTGCAACTTTTGCGTCACGTCAGGACGTTTGTTAGGTTTCATCGTTTCAACAATAGGGATCATGGTCGATCCTTTTAGGGTGGAGGCAATAGTCCAGTTGCCCCCCCCACGCACAATATTACAACTTCAAAGTCTTCAAGGCAAGGCGAACTTCTTACGATGCTTCATCGCCAACTATGCCGAAATCACCAAGGGATTTATGCATTTACCGAAGAAAGATGTTCCCTTTTTCTGGGACGAAACAACTCAATGCTCTTTCGATGCATTAAAACACGCCCTCACTACCGCACCTCTGCTACGACCACCTAATTATAACAAAGACTTCTTATTATATCTGGCTGCCGCAGAGTCAACCATAGGCATGGTTTTAGTTCAGGAGGATGATTCGTTTTCCGAATACGTGAT
>ML776562.1:481333-494574 GCA_009831015.1 Picea engelmannii
AAACACGCCCTCACTACCGCACCTCTGCTACGACCACCTAATTATAACAAAGACTTCTTATTATATCTGGCTGCCGCAGAGTCAACCATAGGCATGGTTTTAGTTCAGGAGGATGATTCGTTTTCCGAATACGTGATCTATTACCTGAGTCGAGGCCTCGTAGGACCGAAACTTAATTATTCCCATCTCAAAAAACTTGCGTTGGCAGCAGTTCATGCTGTCCAACGGTTCCGTCACTATGTTCTGTTTCGCAAGACCACCATCGTTGCCGTCATGAATCCATTCCATTACATGTTGACATGATGAGTTATCGACGGAAAAATCAGTAGATGGACGGTAATCCTCCAAGAATTTGACTTAGACTTCGTTTCAGCCAAGTCCAAAAAGTCATTGGTCTTCACAGAACTTATCTCGGAACTTCCGGTTGAGTCAGGTGACGTTGTGCCTGAGGAATCGCCTATCCGGAGGGATATGTTTTTTATTGAATCTTCATACCCCTGGTATGGAGATATACTGATCTATCTACAGACTTTGAAGTGCCCCACTTTCGCTTCTCGTGACGAGCGTCGACGGATACGCCATCTGGCTAAGAACTATCTCATACTCAATGATACGTTGTATCAGAGAGGTGTAGACTGCATCTTGCGTCGATGTCTCACTCATGAGGAGGTCGTCATAGTGCTCAACAATTGTTATACAGGAGCTTGTGGTGGTCACTTATCCGGGTTGGCAACAACCCAAAAGATTTTACGAGCAGACTACTTCTTGCCCACACTTATCAAAGATTGTATCGAGTCGGTCAAGAAGTGCCATCCGTGCCAAATCTTCTCATGGAAGATGAGGGCACATCCAACTCCCATGTTTCCTGTCATCACAGTTGGTCCCTTCACTAAATGGGGGATTGATTACACTACATGCAACCCCCCGTCAGCAAGGGGGCACCGCTATATCATCGTAGCTGTCGACTACTTCACTAAGTGGGTCAAAGCTATGCCAACGTTTAAAGATGATGGAGAGACTGTAGCTCTCTTCTTATTTAACCAGATTATAGCACGGTTCAGCGTCTCGAGAGAGATTGTCACTAATCATGATAGTCACTTTCAGAACCAAATGATGTTCGAGTTAACATCAAATCATGGGTTATGGAAAGAACACTCATCACCTTATTATCCCCAAGCCAATGGGCAGGTGGAAGCTGTAAACAAAACCCTTAAGATGATTCTACAATGAACTATCAACTCAGCCAAGTCAAATTGGCATTTGATGTTATACTCGACATTATGGGCTTACCGAACCTCAGTTAAGACTGCAACCAGTTTCTCACCTTTCCAACTCATTTATGGGCTGGAGGGAGTCTTGCCTATCGAATGTCAAATTCCATCTCTGAAATTGGCAGTACAGTTATTGCCAGACACTTCTCTACTTGAAGAACGGTTAGTACACCTTGAGGAGCTTGATGAACAACGTCGCGATGCGGCCCTGGCCAACGAGGCTCATAAACATAAGGTCAAGTGTCAATATGATAGGTTCGTTCGTCCTCGGGTTTTCTCTGAGGGTGACCTTGTCCTGGTCTATGACCAAGATAAGGACCCCCTGGGGGCAGGAAAATTTAAACCCATGTGGTTTAGACCCTTCATTATTAAGGAGGTTTTAAAAAAGGGCGCTTATCATTTGGTCGATTTTGAAGGGAATGCTTTGGCGGAGCCTAGAAATGGGCTCTACCTCAAGAAGTATTACTCATAGAACGATCAGTGTGGGTAACTTTTTGTAACATATGTATAGTCTTTGTACTATTTTTTTTTTTTTACATTTCTTTTAAAACGTGTTATGGACGTGTCATTGATGTTATCTTTCATCAATATGGAAGATGTCAAGTGAGTCCGAGGTGTTCGTTGGGTATGCGGATGGTGCTAGTCGACACACACGGAGGCTTGCCTTCGCAACTTGGGTAATCTTTACACCACAGGGTCAGTTGTTATCTTCCAGAGGTATATGCTTAGGCGACACCACAAATAATGTTGTTGAGTATAGTGTAGTTATTGAGTTTCTTCGTGACGCTTTGTCATTTGGTATCTCTCGTCTCCGGGTCTATCTAGACACTCAACTGGTTGTGTCACAGCTAAACAGAATATACCGGGTTCATGACCCGACTTTACACCGACGATTCCTTAGGGTACGTCTCTTGGAATGGAACTTTGATTATATTACATATTTTCATGTTCCTAAGAGTCTAAATCAAATCACGGATACTCTAGCTAATCACATTTTAGATTGGCATCTTCCTCACATATAAAAAGATCATGAACATAAACATGTAAATACATTTTTGCACACATAATCCATAAGACACACAAAAAAGTAAAAATCATATATAAACATCATAAAATCCTCAGAGTACATAGATGGGCACAAGCGCCTCACAAGTGGGAACAATACCGATTCACTGGGGCTTATGCCCTCAAAATATATATACATATTAGTGCTCGTGGCACATAAAATTCTAAAGTTTGTTCAAGTCCTACGGGCCCTGTTATAATCATATACAGCCTGGCCCAAACGCCTAAACAGTCGGACCCATGTCTGAGGTACCCCCACAATATGAGTTTGCAAGGAGGGTGGCAGGTCCTCTATCTCTGCCATGGGAACTGTGTGAGTGAGCGCAGTAAAGTTTTGCTCAATCCACCTCAGGACCCTCTCTGCCTCTCCTACTGGGAGGTTCCCTGCTACTGCTTCTCCTCCAGCGGCGACAGCTGCGGCTTTTGGCCGTGGGCGATGCCTGTTCCGTGCATAGTCGGCAGGTCGCACGGGTCCCACATCTGCATACAATAAGCGTTCACCCATCAAAAACTCTGTTATACAAAAACATGATATATATATATATATATATATATAAAAGACATAAAAATTACATATGCAAACAAAAAAAAACTATATAGGTGGAGACTTACCCATCTCCCCTCGCTCCTCACCAGGAGGCACTGGTATCGCTAGATCTCTGGAAAAGTCGATCCCCGCATATGGGTAGTCCTCAATAGCTGGGATCTGCCATGACAACCAAGCAAAAAAGTCATCGTTGAAGGCCTCTACGGTCCTTCCACCACCCTGTCACGGCAACAATGCTGCCCATCTACATACTACGGGGAAAGTAGCCAGATGTCCTCGTACTGTTAGCTGAGGACTAAAACATGGAACTCTCTCGAAGAAAAACGAACACAGGATGGTCCCAAACCCGAAGTTCCTGTGTGTCCGCTGTCTGCAAGATGTCAACTGACCCTTCATGCTCGCTAGTAGTGTGGTACTCCAATCAAAAATTTGTGCATTCATGCACTGGATTGCACAATTCATCTGTGCGTGTGAAGGTTGATGCATGGCTGCGGAGCCAGTAATCCGCCCAATGAGCGATAAAATAATCTGAAGGGCGAGGCTGGTAATCATACTAATGGGTACCGAGGAAGTTCTCTGATCGGTCCCAGCCTCACAATACTCCTCTATCAGCTTTGAGACTTTGCTCAGCCCCACAGGAAAAGTATGAAAGTTGACTAGTTCCCCTCTCCTTGAGAGGCCATTCAAAAAGTAAATATCCTCGGTGGTGGGCACCAAGGATTGCCCCTCTATCATGAAGGCCTCTGCATCAGGGTGCCAGTAATCAACCAAGGCATTCAGTAACCTTGGTTGCGCGTGCATAAACAGACACAAAAATAATTTCACCAAACCACATTGCGTCAGCACGGCCATAACATTCGGATCTGCAGCCACTAACTCATTGGCGGCCTCGTGCTCCCTCTCCCTCCACTGAACATACATCCTGCCAACACAACAAAGAAAAAAAGGGGGGTCAGTATTTGTTTAAGTTCATTTTTTCACCACGCGGGGGGGTGGTACCCGCGGCCTATAGAGGCGACAGTCGCGGGTACCCGTGGGCTATCCCTAGACAACCCACGTTTGCCTAGGGTCGACCTCTTTGAGGTCGACGCCCACCCCCAAAATCAATTAAATGCAATAAATAAAGTATTGAATAGCTAGACAAGGGAGTTTGTACTTACTTGGTCCAAGAAGAAGTCTATTTCATCCACCGTAGCTCCCGGAATCACGATCTTTGGCAAATGGGGTCTTTTGGCTCCAGAGTCAATTTCCAAATCAGCAATGGTGATAATGAGCTGCCAGCTTCTATTTATAGACTTTTTGGCCTCTTTTTGTCACTTTTTTGGGCCCCTTTATCAGTTTCTTTATACCAAAAACCATTTAGAGTGATCCAAGAGTTATATGGGAGGGATTTGATCAGGTATTGGGACAATTTTTATTGAGTTTCGAAAAATAAAAAAAATTGACGGTCCATAAAAAAAATATTTTTTCAAAAAATCAACTTGAGCATATAGGATAAGATTTCATCCCAACTGTTGCATCTCGTTGCCTTTTGTTCTTATGACATAGGATCGATCCCATCCGGTTATGACACGGAACCGTCATATCTTCTCTAGAAGTGTCGCAACGTGGTGGTAGAGCTTACCGAAACATGGATGCCCTAGGTAGGTCCTGGTTGCATTATGGTGTCCATGCCGTTTTCAAACAACATTGTAGGCTTGAGAGTCCGTATAGTCTTTCCTGAATACGAGTTTGAGCCTCATTCGCATGGGTCTTTTTCACTCTTTGCCTTACCCTCCGGACTTCCAAAACATAACGGGTCTCCTTTTAAGCCCTTTTCAGACCCTCTAAAAATGAAAAGATTGTCGAGCGATCTTGTGCTCTTTCACGCTTGTTAAACTGAAATTTGAAGTCACGTCTGTCCGACTGTAGTTTACCCCTTTTTCGGTCCGGATGGTCAACTGTACGAACAAATGAATACTCTATTGAATTCCACTTCTTTAGAAGAGTATCCTCAGGTAAGATTTTATTCCTTTTTCGGGCCCGAGGGACTAAATTTACGAAAAAGAACCCCCCCGGGAGTCCATAGTTAAGCTCTTTTCAGACTCCCTAAAATTGAAAAGATCGTCGAGTGACCTTATTCTTTCACACTCGTTAAAATGGTCCAGAAGAACATTCCCAGGAGTCCATAGTTAAGCTTTTTTCAGACTCCTTAAAAGTGAAAAAATAGCCGAGTGATCTTGTCCTTTTCACACTCGTTAAAATGGTTTTGAATTGATGTCTAGTCGGTGGTAGTTTATCCCTTTTTTGAACTGACTAGACTATTGTCGAAAAAGGTACCCCAATGGAGTTTCCTTTTATGCTTTTTCAGACTCTCTAAATATGAAAAACCACCTAGCTTCCCTTCTCTGGGATCGTTAAACTTACATCGAAGGACGTTACCATTGTGTGTTCTATCAACCACATTTGCATACCTTACCCATCAACCTTGTCACAGTTTGCTTCTGCGTCTTAACACCTTTGGCCACTGGAGGATTTTTCCCGAGTATCATTTCCCAGAACATCAGTCTTGTCCTTGTGCCTTGAGCTAGTATGTTTTCCGTACTCGTTCCTCCGTTGTAACGTAATATTCCTTTATTCTTTTTCAAAATCAGCAAAAAGAACAAAAAAAAATCAAATATACCCCAAAAAGAGGATGGGAAAAGTATTTTCTTTATTGGCAGCATAATGAGTCGCCCTTGGATAAAACACATCTATCCGTTTGATTGTCCGACTATGGGATGTAGTACGACCTTAGGAAGCTTTGCTCGTTATATAGAGTTGTGTCCTCCACCGTTTAGTTACTCTTCCAAACATATGGAGAGTTTGCGTTGCCTCCTGCTTTGTAGACTTATGATTAATAGATATGCTGCCTAAGTCTTATCACTTGTCGTGCTATTATCCAAGGGAAGTTTGTCACTGAGCCTGAGTCGGCCCCTCTACAATATGTCTCTTGTCCGCATACCCGACCATCCTGAACGTCCAATCAAGTCTTTGTTCGAAATCACTGAAGCCTTCAGTCCGATCATCAAGATTATCAAGTCCATAACCGACGAGCCATCGAAGACCGCTGGGTAGTGCAGTCGTACACTCATATTACACTCCTACTCGAGTTTTAGAAGATTTTGAAGTTGTTTCTCGATCTTTGAAGTACAACCATCAGGCCGAATTAGCTTCTGGGAGATGGATACTTTATATGTATATATTTCTGATTTCGAGATGTAGCTCCGCTATGTATTATTTGCGGCTACTCTTCATAGTTGTTTGACATGGATATACAGTGTATTTGATTGGTATCCATGGTTCTATTTTATCCCGAGCATGGGTATGCTCGCCTCGGTGAGACATTTGATATTTTTTGTAGACAACACCTCCTGATTCCTGATGCCTGGGCTCACTCATTCAGCATATCAGTACAGATTGGTAAATAATTGGTAATGTATTTCGGCCATCAGATGCTCTTCTGACCTCACACATTAGGGGGCATCTGTTATAACCCTAAATTGCACCACAGATGCTTACCTGGCATCGGGCCAACTCATATCCCTTCCTTGCCAAAGCCATGCTGAATAAACTCTTGAAAATCCTTGTGAGTTAAGTCAAACGCGCCCTAACTCACTATTGCACACGTTGGAACGTTGGAAGGCCTACTACTGCACGCGTTGGAACGCTGGCAGGCCTACTAATGCATGTGTTGGAATGCTGGCAGGCCTACTATAGCCCGCGTTTACCTAACAAAGCACAAAAATAGGAAAGTTGTCGACGGGACAAAAAGATATGGTTCAGTTAACTGAAACTCCTAGCCATGCATCGCTGAGAGTTCGTCCAAAACCCTAGCTCCTTCTAGCCTATAAAAGAATGGGTAGGGGTACTATTTGGAGGAGGAAAAAGATATCGAAGAAACTCTGCCCAATTGCCGAATCCATTTGTCCCAACCCTTTATCCTTTCCTCGAGCTTAAGGAGAATTAAAGCAAAGCAGTTGGAGGACAAAGAAGAGGAGGAGCCCAGGATCAGGATCAAGGAACGGTGGCTGGTCTCAACATTGATTGTAAGTTGATTCATCTTGAAAATAATAAAGAATACTTTTCCCGTCCCAATGCATGAGTTATATATGTTTTATTCGATTTATGCTTAATCTCTAATCCTCAAGTAGAAAAATAGCATGCATGCGTAGTGTTTTATCTTGATTGTAGCATTGTCTTTGGAAGGAGCAGCGCAAGCAAGCGGAAAAAGCGCAATGGAGGATCTACACCAAACATCAGTAAAAAGGTTAGTAGGTTCTTTCCATGATTGTATGTGAAAAAAGGGGTTTGAGTTTTGGGGTGATAGGTTAAAAGTGATTTCTTTAAGGTCATGATCTGCATGCAAGTCTAACCCTAGCTTGCTAGTCCGTAGGGTATTATTTCCCAACAACACCCCCATCACCTTGACCCCGCTAAAAGAAGAGCGTTGAGATTAAAGTCTGCCTCCTTTCATCTGGTTAATGGTATCCTGTTTCATCAAAGTTTTGATGGCATACTGATGCGCTCTATTGAAAAAGACGAAGCAGAAAAAGTCTTGCTAGAGTTGCATGCAGGGGAAGCTGGTGGTCATTTTGGTGGTGACACCACTGCCCATAAGGTTTTAAGAGCTGGTTATTACTGGCCCACACTTTTTAGAGACGCCCATGCCTTGTGTCGTAAATGTATCATTTGTCAGAAAGCATCAGGGCGGTTACAAAAACCAGCCTTTCCTCTGCAGCCCGTTTCAATAGACTCCCCTTTTCAGTAGTGGGGCCTTGATATCATAGGTCCCATCAACCCTCCGTCCTCACAACAACACAAGTTTATTGTGACAACCACATATTACTTTACTCGATGCTCTGAAGATGCTACGTTAAGAACTGTCAACACCAGTCAGGTAATTGCCTTTCTAAATTCGAATATTATTACTCGTTTCGGTATCCCTGACTATTTAGTATTCGATAATGCTTCTTACTTTTCCTCTCTTGATATGAGCGAGTTCACTTTGGAAAAGGGAATTAAATTGAAGTATTCTACTAGCTATTACCCTCAGGGCAATGGATTAGCATAATCAACAAACAAGAACTTGATCAAAATCATCAAGAGAACGGTGGTTGAAAATCACAAGAAATGGCACAATGCACTGCTAAACACACTATGGGATGATAGGGTAATGCCAAAAGATGTTGTAGGTAACTCCCCCTTTTTTCTCATTTATGGAAGAGAAGCAATTCTGCCACCTCACATTCTTCTTCCTTCGCTACAGTTTTCGCAGAAAATCCAAGAAGAAGATTGTCCCCCTTTGGAAAGTCGAATTAACGCTTTGATGAAGCTGGAAGAGGTAAGAGCCCAAGCTAAACATAAGTTAGATCAGCATCAACTATTGGTTAAAAGATGGTTCGATTCTAACTCTGCTTCTAATAGGAATTTCGAAGTAGGCGACCTCGTCCTGAAATGGTACAAACCGCATGAGGGAAAGGGAGAACACACTAAATTTCAAAACTTATGGCTTGGACCATTTTTAATTGCTGAGAAGTTGGGTCCCAGTTCTTTTCGATTGTATAATCTTGAGGGGCAGCTTGACACCTATCCGGTGAATGGCCAAGCCCTGAAAAGATACTTTGCTTGATGACAACCCTTGTATATTATGTACATATTTTGCTTTTGTTTGCTTTTTCGTTTGCCTTTTTGTTTTTGATTTTTCTTCAAATTTATCGGTTTGTGTTTTATTTCAAATACACATACCTGTACGCTGAGCTATGCAGACAAGGAAAACAGAAAATTCCTTCACTAAAATAACTTTTGAGAAATTTGTACAAACATCAATGGTATATTTCTGAAATTTATATCTATGTTGTAAAAAGTCTGTTGTTTGAAAGAAGATGACTGATTGCGATCTCTGAGTAAATCTTGTCATGATCATCTATTATCTTTTTACGTTGTCCCTATTCCTTAAAGGAATGACTCGGAAGATGTCTCTCTGCCTTAGGAAGTTGTTTTTGTAAATGAAAGATCTCTGGATCTAAATAAAGGACAGTTCTAAAAAATTCTGATGAGGTCTAAAAAAATATGTTAAAATATCATGATTTTCAGCGTCACCCCACTCAAATATATATCTATTAAAAAACAAAATAAAATAAATCATAAATAAGAGCTGTGGGAAGTGCTTGTAAACCCCCCGGGATGCTGAACAGGTTTGCTGGCAGTGGGTAAATGCATGCATGATGCCAAGACAACTTCGTCGGGGTACTGAATAGGCCCGCTAGCAGCGAAGTAATGTCGGGTATATGAAAATCGGCAAATAAGAATCCTCTTTAATGTCCTTTATTCTGATCCAGAACTTCTTGGCAGGATACAGATGTCAGAGTGGGTTAAATGGCAACCCTGTCGAGGCTATGGACGCCTGCTGGCAGCAGTGGCTCTGTCAACAGTATTGGATATTTTATCTTTAATATCGTGACTTGTTGGTCTTAAGACTGTTATCAGTTTTCATCTTTTAAAACAATGTTGGAATGATTGGTTAATGATGATGTTTGTGCAATTTTATGGTTGTTATTTTTGAGTTGGAATTATCTTTGTTGTCCTAATCTCAATTTGTTCCTTTTGGCAGAGATAACTGCTTCTACCAGTGTGTCGCCATTGTTGGCAGCCAATTCGCATTTTTCCATTGTCTTATAAGCTGCCTACACCAATGTTTTGCAAACATAAATTTTTGTCGCAATTCTCAAATAAACGACACTTTTATTTTTGCGACATTTGCACACTTACTATCATTTTGTTTTCACGACTGTAAGCGTGAAAACTTTGATCTTTTCAAAGTCGCATTAAAATCAGTATTGAATTGTCATTATCATTCTTGTTGATATATATTTCACTTATCACTATGCAGTTTACAAGAACCTTTTGATCTGTACTCATGCTTCGATTGATTGTGTAATTTTGTTTCGTTAAGTTTGTGATGCATTGGCAGTTGGATTTATAGGTTCTTTGATTTGATCTACTTGACCATTGGTTTCATAAAGATATACAAGTGTTATGGTTAAACCCTTGATATATTTCATTTGATATGACACCTAGTTCAAAACGCATTGGCGCATGGGTTAAACTCTTGATATGAATAGTTCACAACGCATTGCAACATGGTCAAAACATTGGTATTGGTTTCGATTTGTATGTGGATGTTTAAAAACTATGGCATAACTTCGATTGTGCACATTGGTTTATACACCTACCATTGATATCATTGGTCGAGCAAGTGACATGATTTTTGAATTATACAATAGTGGGTTGAACAACTATAAGCGTCGACGGTTGTAGCTTGGCAATAACTGTTATGCATGGCAGAAATAAGCTCCACCACCTTCGCACGATGTCATTTATGCCTATACCTTATCCCCGGTTGACCTCTATTAGCTCGGGTAACCCTTCATGCTCTCTGTTCCTGTGTGTGCTATGATCCAAACCCTGGACTTACCGTGTGCTCAGCTTCATGGCACGAGTGGTGTGAATCGAGCCGAACAGTAGCCAAGCCTTGCTACTATTCGACAATGCTCGGAAATACTTGGAGGATAACGATTGGCTCACCTTTGTACATCGATTCAAGGGTTTTAATTTATTTGTTGCACAACAGTTCGCCCTGACTTTTGATAGCTGTAGAGCCAAGGTGGGTGACATTCAGTTGGAAATCAATGAGGAATTTATTAGTTCTGCTACAGGGTTACCAGCCACGGGAAAACGTTGGTTCAAAAATTCAAAAGTGGAAGAGGTACCATGGACACTACTGTTCGTCTCGTGCAAGGTCACATCCTGTGACAGAGGTATGCCCATATCCATGCTTAAACCATGATGGCATGACCTTTTGATAGTAGTCAAACAATTCGTGACCTGTGAGGGTCGATATGGACTCGTTTTTCTCTACCACCTGCGTTTGTTAATGAATTTTATAGGGTATTCATTGAATATGCCTTTCTACTTCCAGCGTAGCCTGTACAAAATGTCAAAAAGGTTTAAAAAGGAGAAGGCCGATAATAGCCTATTCCACCATGGACTAATTAAACTTATCATTGTTCATCACTTAAGTCTCCACGGTGATAGTTGGCGAGCTTTTATCGCTCGAAATGATTTTGATGATACAGACCCTGTCCAAATTGACAAGCCCGTGGTTAATGAAGCTAAGGTCAGGCCACCCGTGCCCTTCCATGTCCTACTTCCCTCTCGTAAGCCTTCGGTTGACCCTGATATTGACTTACCCGACGTTATAACTGACAAGCCCAAGGCTATAAAAAATCCTGTAAGCAAAAAGGTTAGAGGTAACCCTACTGTTGATGGCAAAGGAAAAAGGAATGCTCGGCTTATCTTGAGAATGGATAGAAATAAGCCTAAACCCACTACTGAGCATAAGCCCATAGTCCTTAGTGAGGATTCAGACTCTGACATAGAACGCTTCCTGGCTAGTGAGTACCCTTACTCACAGGGTCTGTGCTCCGAGCAACCTTATGACTTCATTTCGAATATTCCCCCTTGCCTAAGAAACAATCCCAGTTACCCAGGAATCAAACTACCTAACGAAACCCTCGACAATTTAACCAAACCCTCACCTGCTTTTTCAAAGCCCGGACAGTCGTCTAGTGACCAATGTGATTTGTGCAATGTGACTTATGTCCTTTCTGTCAAATTCGTATGAGGAAATTCGGGTGATAGTCGTTTCAAAATGAATTCAAGAATTGATTTTGTGAATGATTTTGTCTGCCCCAATTTGCAATAACAAATGATCGGACAGCTCTTACAAACCCTGTTATCCACTAGTTGATCCTTATGATTTCGTTTGTGAACATTTACCCGCTAGTTTTGATTTAATTCGCTCATGGCATGGATCGTTTGTTATGTCAATACAGTTATGTCGATTTGAAAATAATCCTTTTTGGATTCGATCCTGTTTCCTGTTGATGAGGCAACATAACAATTGCTTTAATTGTAATGATTTAAATTTGATATGAAACGATTTCATTACTATTCATCACGATTCTGTTCACCTAATTATGTGGCAACAAACGAAGCAGAGTATATGCTTCTCTGTAGTCATTTGATTTTAGTTTTGTTTGAATCTCGAATTCATATAACAATCTCGATTTGAATGATTTGTTTGTCTTTTAATTAGCTATTAGATACTTGTTAATAGTTGGATTTAATTCTTTAAAAGATTTGAATTGATTTTTATGCGGATTCTGTGTCTGATTTAGACCAACTACAAAATCGCAAGATTCTGTAGCTAGTCTATAGAATTAGATTTTTATCATTTTCTTTGATAAAATATCCTTCTAACTTGTCCATTTTTAACCCTTTTCAGGTACATCTGAATTGCATTGGGCATGCTGGACAGTCTAGGAGATATTTGTGTGTTTTAGTTTTATTTTAGATTCCTAGTTTAGTCAGATTTGGGATATCTTCCCAGATTTTATGTAAACAGTTTGATAACTTCTACATGGATGTTTTACCCTGTAGAAGGTCTTTAAATACTTATTATTTTTTTAATAAGGGGAATCCTCACTTTTGGGAGAATGAGGCTATGGATTTCTAATACAAACTGAGACAAGAATTGATGTTTTGCTACAACTTTTGCTTTCATAATATCAATCTTTTGTTTCAAGTTTATGCATGTCATTTGCAGTTGATTATAGACTACTTTAGCTATCATAGTCTATTGCAGAATGATATGATTTAATTAATGTCTCATCCATATTTGATTTCTTTCATTACTTTAAAAAATACAACAATTACTTTATTCAGTTAATGAATGACAGATTTCTCTTCTTCATCAATTGAATTATTTTGTATAAGTCTTTGCATAGAGATTTATCTAACGGTGAAGATTTATAAATCATAAGATTGTTGTAGATTTTTATGTCTTGTTTGTCCTGTAATCATACTTGAAGAGAACCACATCTATTGTTTACAAGAAGCTCCTGGATAATTCGGTGCGGGTTTCCTCCCTCCAATCAGTTGAGAAAATCATCATACACAGGACAAACCTGGAGGGTTTCTCCAGGTCAGTTTGTGATTTATTTTTGTTAATTTGTTTAGTATAATTTAAGTAGTTTAGTTAGATGAGTAGTTAGAATTAGTGTATTAGTTGTTTAGTTTAGTTAGTTTTTGTTTTATTTCTGTTCATAAAATTATAAAATCAACAAAAATATCTCTCTGTCTTAGGGCAGAATATAAATGAGTTTTTCAGGTTTTATTTAAATCTGTAAATTGTAGATATTGTATATTTTGTGAATAAGTTTTATTTATGTTAGTAGTTAATTAGTTAGAGTTAGTATAGTAGTAGTTAGTAGATT
>ML776562.1:498454-519699 GCA_009831015.1 Picea engelmannii
AAGTTGGGTACATGGTTGAGACAAGTAGTTGATGAGTTGGCACATACATGAGGTGTATAGTTGATGATGTTGGTACATATTGATGAGTCATAGTTGATGAGTACTTGAAAAATGATTGGTACATACTTGGTACATGGTTGGTTGCACTTGTTTATGGTACAGGTTGATTACATTTTGTTTGGTACAGGTTGGTGCATGGTTGATGCACTTGTTTATGGTACAGGTTGATTACAGGTTGAGGTACAGGTTGATGCATGGTTGATGCATGGTTCAGGTTTATTGGTACATGTTTACATCGGTATATCTCACAATGATAGTGTGACAGTGGTTCCATCATTCTACTTCTACTTCAGGGAGGTTGGACGGGGCAAGGACAGGTGGTTGTAGCCACCTTCCGGTTGTAGCCGGAGAACATAGGGGTTGTAGCCTCCTTCTGGTTGTAGACAGAGAATTGGGGAGTTGGATGTTCCCTCAAGTTGTAGCCTGAGAAACTAGGGGGTTGGAGCCTCCTTCCAGTTGCAGCTGGAAAAAAAAGGAAGTTGGTGCTTCAAATGAATGTAATTCTTCAAGACATATAAGATAAAGCATTTCATGGTTTTCTCCCGATTTGGCTTTCCATGTAAAACACTAGTGTACTATGTATGTGTGTGATTGTTCATTTCTTATTGTTCATTATTGGATAATAGTTCTACAATGATATAACACTTGGATTATTTGGAGAAAAAATATTATAATTACACTATTACTGATTCACCCCCCATCTTAGTAATCCAACAAAGACACGCCACATTATTTTTGCAGATACCGAATATTGAAGACAACGAAAAAATAGAATTTTCAAAAGAATTCATTCTTACACCATACAATTTATTTGCATGGAAGGAGAAGATGATAATTCATCTTTGAGGTAGAGGATTATACAGGTTGACCATGAACACAGAGACCGAACCCACATCAACCATAGAAATATCCAAGTATCTAAATTGAATGGATGAAGCGTTTGGAACTATTTGCAGCCTCATTTCTCATGAAATCCTCTTTCACATATCCTCTTGTAAAACCCCCAATGAATCCTAGACCACCATGGAAGGGATTTTTTTAAAATAGGACGAGATGAGGGGACACATGCTCGAGGTGGAATTGCTCACTTTGAATCCAAAAACCTTCGACAAACTCCTAGATTTATTTACCAAATATAAGGATGTGTTGTCGCAACTCCAGGCTTGCGGGGTTGATAAATCTAAGGAGGAGAAACAAATGATTCTTACCATTCTCTCCAAACTTGGTTTGGAATACTTAGTTTTTGTATCTACATTTCATTCAGTTAGGCTCACCTCTGGAGCCACCTGGACAATTCCCTCTCTTGAGGCCTTTTTCGAGTCTCTGACACAAGATCAGAACAAACTCATCAATATGGGAAAAATAAAAGGCACATGCACTTACTGTGAAAGATGGTAGTGGTCATCAATATCATAAATCTAAAGACAAAGACAAAAGGAAAGCACATGAAAATCCAAATAAGGAAGGGTACTCAAAACCCTTCAATGATGCCTCCGAATCCAAAAGTGGAAAGGGTAGAAAATGGGAGAAATGCACTTACTTCCATAAAGGATTCCATCCAAAATCCCCATGTATGCAGAAACAGATAGATCAAATGTCCCAAATAATTCAACAAAACAACCTTGGAGATCGCATCCCCGAGGGTGCCAAGAAGAAGAAGCCAAAAGATTAGAATCCCAATAAAGGAAATTATATTCAAGATTTGATTTCCATAAAGTCCTCTCTCGATGCTTGGATCATAGATTCAAGTGCATCACACCACATGATAGCCACAAAATAAGTCTATTCTTCATCGGATGCATGCAAAGGTCCTCCTATTCTGATGGCATACAACTCTCTAATTGAGGTCACCGACAAAGGAAGAATTGAACTCACAAACATAAGATTCAAGAATGTGCTACACGTTCCCAAAATTTCCGTCAATCTTCTCTCCGTGTATCAGATGAAAAACTATGACACCAAAAAGAGAGTCATATTCACACTTGATGCAGTGGATATCTATGACATGCAAACCAATTCTAGGGTTTTTATCGGTGAGGTAAATAATCAATCTAGATTCTACACATTTTCTGAATTTATTGAACCAGATTCTGCATTACTGCTTACCCATGTTGATCAAAGCAGTAGGATATGGCATGAAAGGTTCGAGTATTTACATTTTAGATATATGAAACAACTTAGTAAGAAGGGAATGATTGATGGTGTACCTAACATCCACTTCTCCAAAGGAATTTGTGAGGGATGTGTTCTTGGAAAACACCCTCAAGAGAAATTTGACAAAGGAAAGACTCAGAAGGCTTCATTTCCTTTAGATCTAATCCATAGTGACCTCATGGGCCCTTTTCTTCATCCATCAATCAGTAAAGCAAGGTACATGCTCATTTTTTCTTATGATTTCTCACGCTTCACATGGATTTTCTTTCTCAGGAAAAAATCATAGGTCTTTCAACACCTCAAAGATTTTAAAGCCCTTGTTGAGACATAGTTAGGAAAGAAAATCAAAGTCCTCTGAATAGATAACAGGGGAGATTATGTCAACCGTGAGATAAAAAATCTTTGTCATGAGGTCAGGATTCAGTTGCAGGACACAGTTCCTTAAACTCCGCAACAAAATGTAGTTGTTGATTGGAAAAATAGATCTCTAAAAGAGATGGCATCTTGCATGCTACATGCAAAGTCACTTCCAAAGAGATTATGGGTTGAAGCACTTAATTTTGGAACCTATATCCAAAAAAGATATCCCCATAGATCTGTCAAGGATAAGAACCCCTACGAGGCTTGGAGTGACCTCAAACTGGAAGTGACCCACTTCCATATTTTCGGTTCATGTGCATGGGACAAGATTCCCTCTAAGAAGAGGAAGGCACCTGATCCACAGATCACAGAGTGTATCTTTGTTGGATACCCTGAAATTGTGAAGGGATACAGATTCATTGATCTTTCCTCGAACTAGATCATCATTGAGAAAAGTGTCAAATTTGAGGAAAGTGTCTCGCATGTACCTCAACAGCCGTAGGTAGACACTTTTGTTCTTCCACCTGTCAGAGATGATGAGCATGCACATGCCGACTCTTCTTCAGATGAGCATTATGATTCAGAGGATTCATATGATCCAAATACAAATTCAATATAGTCATATGTAGAGTCAATGCATGTAGATGCAGATGCAGAGCTAGAACCGAGGCCCAAGTGGGCCAAGACTACTCTTCAAGATGTTGGAGATCTTGTTGGGGATCAAGTTGATACTAGGAGGAATCGATCTGATTCCGAGGAGCCTCCTCTTTCACTCATTTCCACTGAACCAATGGCATCTAGTAATCTTTTCTTGGTTCATTCTTTATATGCACAGTCCTATGGTGAGGCTGTTGGAAATCCCTTTTGGGAATATGCCATGCAGGAGGAGTACAAATCCCTCCTCGAGAACTAGAATTGGGATCTGGTTCCCCTTCCTTTAGGAAGGAAAATTGTTAGGTGCAAATGGGTCTATAGGACCAAGAGTGTAGTGGATGGACAAGTTAGCAGATACAAAGCTAGGCTAGTTTCCAAAGGATTTTAGTAGGTGCAAGGTATTGACTATGATGAGACCTTCGCTCCAGTAGAGAATATGGATTCCATGCATTTGGCACTTTCCATTGCGGCAACCAAAGGATGAGAAGTCCATCAGATGTACATGAAGAATGCATTTCTTCACGACGATCTCTCTGAGGAGATATATATGGAGAAAACCTAGGGATTTGTGTAGGATTCATCTTTGGTCCATCGACTGAAAAAGTCTCTTTATGGCCTCAAGCATGCCCCGAGGTCATGGTATGCCAATATGGACTCCTACTTTTTGTCACAGAACTTTTTATGTTGTAAGTCAGACCCAAATATTTACATGCTCAGGATGACTGATTCACTTCTACTCCTAGTTTTGTATGTTCATAATTTTTTGATCACCGGTTGCTCGACTTTAGTGATTGCTAGATTCAAGAGGATTTTGCATGACAGTTTCTTGATGACGGACATGGGTCTAGTACATTTTTTCCTTGGACTCGATATCAAGTAGGATGCATCAGGCATCAAACTGTCTCAGGCCAAGTATGCACGAGATCTCCTTGAGATATTTCACATGACAGACTGCAAGTCTGCCCTGACTCCTTTCATATTAGGATTCAGACTTGAGGATGGTGGGGACACTCCACTGGTTGACAACACACTATACAAGCAGCTAGTGGGGACCTTGTTGTATCTCACACACTCCAGACCATAGCTCTCCTATGCAGTTGGAGCAGTCTCCAGGTTCATGCAGGAGTCACGTGAGCTACATTGGAAGGATGCAAAGTGTATCCTTTGATACATATAGGGCATCATCACCTTTGGGATTTACTATGCAGTAGAATCTACATTGGACCTCATCGGGTTCACTGATTCTGACTGGGTTAGCAATATCATTGATCGCAAGTTCACATCTGGTTACTCACTCAGTCTTGGTTCCAGACCTATCTATTAGTCGAGCAAGAAGCATGCTACTATTTCTCTATCTTTAGTTGAGGCAGAGTATAGAGGAGTAGTTAACATAACCATTTAGGCTATGTGGCTACAACATTTTCTCACTGAGTTGGGCATTCAGTTTCACCGACCGATCGTCATATGGTGTGACAACCAGAGAAATTTGAAGTTATGTAGAGATCCAGTTCAAAGGCAGCAGATGAAGCACACCGAGATCCACATGCACTACATCCGGGACTTAATACATGAGGGGATCATCGACATGCAGTTCTATCCTTCAACAAAACATGCTACCGACAAATTCACCAAGACCTTCACTGAGTAGAAGTTCCATTCTCTGCGTAGTCGTCTTGGAGTGAAGGACACAGTTTCCTAGAACTGTTAGTTCTTATTTTTACATACATTGTACTTTGAGAGGGGGGGTTTCCCATGTGTTTTTCCCTCTTTCCTTATTTATTTTAGTGTATTGTTTTTTTGGGTACCTAACATGGCCTCGTTGTCGAGACCCATTCTTTATTTTCACCATAGTGATGTTCAGGGGGGGTGTTGGAGATACTTTACACACACTTAGGATTTATTTTTCCTAAGGTTTTCCCTATGTTTATTAGTCATTATTCAATCTCCTATAGTTTAGGGAGAATATTCTCTTTAGTTAACACCTTAGTTTGATCAGTTGAGTGGAGTCTAGATGACACATTGGGATCATCACCATGCAACATTGGGATTATCACCAAATAATGCGCATTGTCCTTGGTATTATCACCAGACTAGCACATTACTCATGATTCCCTGATCTCCTCCTCACTTCACTCTATTTCAGTCAGTTAACTGAAGACTGATAGACTAGTTAACTTAGACTAGGTGGTAGTTCACTATCATAACTACCTGAGAGACTATACTAGGTGGGAGTTTACTCCCATAACTACTGGTGTGTGTCCATATCACTCTAGACCACCACTATGGTGCATTAGCTTCTCCCCCAGTGCACATTAGTTGAGTTATACAGAGTATATCATGTGTAAATTATCATTCACTCATTTGGTTAATGATAATTCTTCCATTCTTTTCTCTCATGCTTATGTTTTCTCATATTTTCTCTACAAATTGTGTATGTGATTTTCTAGCTAGATATATTCTATGAAAGTTCAACACATTTACATGTAAGACTTAAAAATTGTGAAGACCTCTTTTTATAACACCTTAAAAACTATGAAGGCAACCTCTTTGAGTACCCTCTTATTCTGTTTAAGGCGGGTTGTACAAAAACAAGCTTTCTTACAACTTCAACATGGAAGTCAATAGACTTATTACAAATGCAAGAGAGTTGTTGAATTATAGATTAAGGGAAGTTGATCAAACATCAAGTGGAAATGATTTATCCTGTTGTTGTTGCCAATACATATCTTGTTATTCATGCCAATATTGTCACAAATTGTCCTTCAATTATTAGAGTTCCCATATATTTTGTATTTTTGGCCTTGAGTTAGATTTGTTTTAATGTTGCAGTTGCATATGAAATCACTAAGCTAATAACACACCAATAGTGACTAAGGCACACACAAAGATCCTAAGACCCTCTTATTCAATTTTGGATGGGTCTAAGACTTAGACAAAAAATTAATTTTATTAAATATGTTGGACCCCTTATAACTTCCAAAAAATCCTTATAACACTAAGTACATTTTTGCAAAAAAAACACCTTATAACTCCAGAAAACAATTTGTTCAAAAAAAAACTTTTAACGCCTTTAAAGAAAAGCACAAAAAAACACCTTATAACTCTAAAAAAAAAGGAACCCATTTATAAAAGACCGGTTTACCTCAACCACCTTTGTTAATGTTGTTCACTTTACTTACTATGTGTTAATATTTTATTTTATTTTGATTTTAGTAGTCCATCCACAATCAAAATATCTCAAAAAAATAAATTACATGCATAAATTATAATTCGTATAACGTAACAACAAATTATGTCTGGTTATAGAAAGAGAAGCGTAGATGATAACGTCGAAAATATGTTGAAAACAAAGCGATGATGAGACGAAACAAAAAAAGCGGCTCCGGCTCCAGTTATAAGAGGAATCCCTTAGATTGTGAAAAGAAAAATAATGACTGGAGAATGAGAAACAATAGAAGAAAGTGCCTTGTATTCCATTCAAGCCTCTCTGCACTCAATCTTCTATGGATTTCACACCACATACATGCTACGAGCAAAGTCTGCGTGGATCTCAAATCGTTCTCTCTTTCAATTAATTGTGGGGCGCTTCATTGTGAGGGTAGAACTATTTTTCTAGGTCGTGTGGGCACTCACGCACTTCCATGTTGCTTCTTATTCACATCGATTTCAATTGTAGCATTGTTTTTCACTAGATATCGCTTGTACTTTCTCAGGTCGAGGCTTCGTACAATGACTAGGGTTTTGTGCGTTAAGAATCAAACCAGGAGGTCGCAGTAATGCTCAATCGCATAGACATTTGAGTGCTCAGTAGTTCTAGGTCACAATACATAGTTCAAACAACAATCACGTTGCTCAAACACTAGCCACAAGTAAAATTATATTCATCTCTCGCAAGCAAACTTCTATTTTCTCCAAGCACTCCAGATTTCAATGTCCAAACCAGTTGTTAAGGTCTAGTTAGGACTTAGGATTATTTCTAACAGGATCTCTCTTACCTCTATTATACACCAAGAGATATGTAAGAATTACATCCCAATAATACATGTGGGATAAATGTTATTTCACCTCTTTATATAATAAATGATGACAAGAGTGTTTTACTCCATGATGAATGTGGGATAACTCTTTTACAAAAGATTCCAACTTCTTCCCACATAACACTAAACATTATTACCTTCCAAAGTAACACATTCCAACTCTCCCCCTTAATGATAACTAGAGATAAGGAACACTTCTACAAGAAGATGGAATTACAATACCTTCCAACATTCCCTCCAAGAATAAGAAAACAATACCTTCCAGAGTAACACATTCCAACACCCCCCTTAATGAATACTAGGGAGAAGGAACACTTATGGAGGAAGATGACATTACATCAACACTCCCCCTTGATGACAATTTCCCACATTCCCAAAAACTTTTGAAGTCGCACAAACTTTGCCTATGTCATGGATATGGTGAAGATATTTGTTGATTTATTATAATGTACCCATCCACTAGGCTGAGCCATGCTATTTTCAAAACTCCCAATTCAAGAACACTTTGAAAACCAATTTGCAACATACCTGGTGCAACAAATACCAAAATTATTTACCCAGATATTGATATGAAACATACCCATTGCCCAGGTACTTCCAAGTTTTCCCTGTTAGACTGGTTACAAATTTCTTTTCCATTCTTTCCATTCAAGAAACATGAATATATGAAGCATGCAGTTAAACAAAACATACTAAACAACGAAAAAATGTTTAACAACATGTCATGCACATCATTAACAACAAACATACATAGCATAAACACATTATCTTAGAGATAATAATAATACACAGTGGAATACAAATATGCAAGAAAAAATAGAGAGCACTTATATTAATTAAATCAGTCACCAACTAGCAACAAACCAAGGACGTTCCACCCAAGCATAGACATTATTATTCCAAACATCAACAATAGGTCACCCTCGATCCAGGGCTATGAATCCACAAGGACCGGTCCTAGGAAGACTCTAAACACATAACAATTAGCTAACATGCTCTCTCTATTTTCCTAAACACACAACAATCCTATTTCACCAACTCTCTTCTTCTTCATCCTCCACAACCCAAATAAATGAACCCCTTTATTTGCCATGCAGTCCCTCAAGTTGTTCCAATTTATTTCCAAGGATCTAGTACTATTGGTCAGAAAATATCATTGCTGGAAAACTCCAAGGATCCTTATTTGTAGACAGTTCTTTTAGAATTTCCATCAATCTCATGCACACAGACATCCATTTCCTCCTGGAATGATCGATAATTTTTTACATCCATCTAGCAATGGCTCTCCTCTTCCAACCATTCCTTTCCATGCCCAGACCAAGAGCACGTGAATGAGAAAGAATGAATGAGGAATTCCCAAATGATTGCGTGAATGAAAATGATCTACCCACAAATATCCCAAAAGAGGGCTTATATAATTACAAGAACTGCGAACCACATGGCCTCCCCAAGAAGCTCATGTAACCATTTCTCCCAACTAAAACCAAGATGGGTGAACAAAAATAATAATAAAATACTTATCCCCTTTAGCCCCCTATCTCTTGTCCTTGTTTGTCTTGCAACCAACGATGTATTTTATTAATAAATATAGAAGTATTACATTTCTAGGCACCCCAACCTTTCTACATACTGAATCACTAGCCTAAGTCACATTTATATAATACATTCTAGTTCATAGGGATTAAAATTGGGGTGTTACATCCCCCTCCCCTTATTTTTTCACTATCCTTAGTGCACAATATCATACCAATGTTCTTAATATTACAAATCTAGGCTCTCTGGCCTTTAATCCACACAAACAGTCCATCCAAATGCTTAAATACATAGGCACTCTGACCTAAAAACATGCATACATAGGCACTCCAACTCAAAACATGCACAAGGATTTTACAATTTTATATTCCTGAAAACAGTTCCAACCAACAAGCTCCCATTCTCCACCATCCTGCACATCCCAAGGAAGTGTACCCCCTTCTTTGCTCTGTATTCCTTCAAGTTGTACCACTTATCTTCAAGGCTTCAGTGTGCTCAACCAAGAATTCTCAGAGTTGCAGCTCTAGGAACTCCAATTGCAACAAGTGCACTGGACTTTCTACGTTACATTTCCTTGTCATTGACTTCGATTTCCTTTTGGTACTCCTCTTCTCAAGATTATATCCTCAATATCCAACATCTCATATGTATTACACACATATATTCATCATGAGATATCATCATAACAATTTTACTTATTAAATGTCAAATCTGTTTTATACAGGAAAACAAAATTTCCCAAGCATGAACTTCCTGCCCATAATCATTTGGCTCTTGTAGCATCAGGCATCAATATTTATTATGGCTTACACCAATGCCATACTTGAGACCACTCTTCCTGCAATTTCTTCAACCTTTCACCAGCCACACAAATTGTTAGAATATTATAACTTTTTTTAATTATTAATTTCTCAAACCTGTTTTATATAGGAAAATAAATTTTCCAGGCATGAGGTTCATGTTCATAATGTTTGGCTATTGCAACAATAGATATCATTCTTCCTTATGGGCTTACATTATTTCCATATCCAAGAACACTGCACCTGCAATTTTCACAACCTTCACTTAGCCAAACAAATTGTCAGTACTCACGTGTATTATCATTCTATCTTTGTAACCTTTTCAACAACTCGAAAAGGGATCTTAGAATTGTAACAAACTAAAAATTCAATCACCTTTAGTTATTGTTCATATTAAATATAATGCAACTATAATTCATTATGCATTTTTCATCACCACAGGCTTTTCGTAAACAAATAATTACCAATAAAATAAAAATCGATGTGACAATACCCATGGCCACATCTACACAATGCATCCTTGCATTGACTACATAATACCACATATTTATGTCATGCATTCCACCATGGTGAGTTGGAAGATCTAGCCAACACCTCCACACATCATCCAAACTCTTCCCAATTACTTTCCTAACTATTTGGATATCTTCCTCTTCAACCCGTACACAACACTAAGAACATAATTCCTAAGTGATCTTCAATGTCAGCAAAGAGGTTGCAGTCCAAACATCATCTATACAAGGGAAACCATTGAGCACTCACATAGCGTTATAGCCCTTCCATATCCAACCATCTCATGGTCTCACACATGACTAGCTCTATGGGTATTCATTGTTAGAGCATAAGTGTGTCTCCTTATTTGACCCGGTTATGATCTCATAACCAATCATAACACAATTTGCAACTAAATTTTAACTAAATGCATTCTAGTATCAACCACATTTATATACTCTAGGCCTTCGGCCATTACATATCAATTTAAATATTGAAAATTTAACTGATGGAATTCTTACCTCAATTCCCTTCAGCATTTGTGCATCAAAAGTAACCAAATGCATACCTGCATGGTTGTTATCAACCTACTTGATGTTACGTGATCAAATGGTATTTTTATAATCTCGTAGGATTTCTCCTCCATCCTTTTGATCACCATTCCTACCACTCTCATGGGTCTTCACATATATGGAAGTCATAAGCAACAACAACATCCACATAGTTAACCATGCTATATCATTTTTCCTGAATATATAATCCATCACTAGTCATACTCAATTGTCATAACATCATTACTGCATGTATATAAAAATAGACTATTCTAAGTCCACAAGCATGCCATATGCATATCCAAGCATGTGCATATGCACAAATGCACATTTGTATGTACCAAGCATTCACTGTCAACATTCCTACTAATGCATCTAACTTAATTGTATGCATCATGCACTCTACTGCATTTTTGTTTCAGTTCACTTATTTATTTATTTTATGTTGTAGTTGGTTGTCCTTGAATATCTTTATATCCGTTCTTACATGTGTGCTCCCATTCTACTCATATGCACTATTGTTCCATGGTCTGAACACTTTCCAACCAAGTTCCACTTGTCCATTTTGAAATCCAACCAATGTGTACTATTAGCAACAACTTCTCTTAGGCAGACATATCCAAACTTTATCTTTATGAGGCATTCTAGCGCCTTGGAATGAGGTAACTCACAACATTCCATAACTCTACTACCACAACATCCTTGAATCAACTTAAACATAATCATTCCACATACATCCTATTAATTCTAGTTATCCATTGTATTTCCCGATTTTGGGAATAGTTGTATTGACTTCATTTAACAATTCCTTGTGAAGCCGTACATTTCCCACTCAAGACCATTCCTAATGGAAGTCTATTTCATTAGTGGCACTTTTCAAATGAAACCCTCATTATCCTAACTATGGTTTATCTACATTGGTATACTGCTTCCACTGTAAACTTTGATATCAGAAGTGGATTTCTTGCTCTCAATACTTTTAGACAAAGTAGCTAAGTCATAACTAGAAAATCCTTCCCAGGAACCACTGTGATTGGCACATAGAGATGATTCATGCATCACCTCCTAAGCTCCTTATTCTCTTTCACATCAAGCTTTGCAGTTATCTACACATATCTACCTTCAAGTCTATGGAGTCTTACTTTTCCTTTCTATGCCCATTAATGACATTATTCACATGTTGGCTTCATGTTTCATGTGAGAATCCTTGTTGTTGTGCCTTGCAATTCATTCAAACTCTATAACAACTGAATAATAATTCTTTTGTTCCACTCTTCTTGAGTTATTTATCCACTTTTCATTACTTTCCATGTATCTCTTTATTTCCTTAGCTAACTTATACAAGCTTTGTCATGCTTCCATTTATTTTCCTACAAGTAATAATTGTTTTGTTGCTCAAATGAATTTTCTAGTTTATAACCCGTGTCATCTCCAAGATCAAGTTCATTCACTTCCTGTTTCCATTACTAGGATATTGAAATTTTCAAATGTTCCTATATACCTCTGCATAGGCACTATCATAGGCATATGAGACCTTTATCACCAATTATTTACGTTAGGATTCTACAGGTAACCTTTGTAAATGTTTTCCCAAAATTAACATTATTTGAGAAATCTTTATTTTGAACAATTACATGGCTCAAAAAGCTCAATTTCCCTTTTCATGTAACTTTATAAAATAACCAGATGCTCTCTCAAAGGATTCAATCCTTCTATCATATTTTCCTCTAGATTAACTTTCCAATGGATTTACTCAGGACTTATTTTGATTTCAGAGCTGAAAGCTATGGATTCCCAAAATCCCTAGTTCTCTCTCTCTCTCTCTCTGCACCTACCAACCACAAGAGACATTCTTTAATTTCCCGAGAGCAATGTATATCCCAACTCAAAATTCTAGGTGGAAAGATGTCTCCTCCTCTTCAGTATCTTTCCAATGACTATTTTTTTCCCTCAATCCGATCTTTGAGTTGAAAGTTATGGCACTCTAAAATCAACAGTTTCATCATTTTTTTGCACATGTTTTCATAGGTACAATAAATCTTAGAGGTCAAGTTTTTCCCCTTGTAGAAGAAAATATGGCGAGAACTATAATTTTTTTTGTATTGGGAACAAATACTATTTTTGATTATGAACACCAAAAAAATGTTATATTTGGAATTGGATGGTCCAACAAGATTCTACAACAATCTGGAATCTGCAACTTTGTCCTTTTTACAAATTTTTCCAGACTAGCAAAACTGGTTATCTCTCAAACTATACACTTCTAGAAAAACTTCACTAAACCAAAGTTGTATGTCTTTATGAGCATAAAAAATTTAGAGTAAATAAAAATTTCCATTTTTCTTATCTAGGATCACTTTTTTCCTCCAAAAATCCCAAAAATCCCCTAAAAGTGACCTGGAATAGTGGATTATGGCCTATTTCAGCATTCCCATTCCAAACCCCTTAGATTTTATTCAATTCCTTCATGGGTTATTTCCATGTCTACTGTCTGGACTCTCTCCAATAATTCCAACTTAATCTAGATCTCTTCCAATGATCCGGACCCAGATCTTTAAGAAACACTATTATGTAATTTCTGATAAATCTAAGAAGAAATGGACAGTGGCCCTCTCTGTCACTTTTGTATATATCCTCTCTTCTGAAAAAACACATAAGTTTCATCTCAATCTGAATTAATATACTCCAGTTATATCCAAAATAAGAAAATGGCTCCAGACTTGGTTTTTTTAGACTATAAGATAGTCTTGCCTACGTGGAAACTTGCCGACGTGGAAGATGGTGCAGTGCTGACTTGGCACCGGTCACTAGCCACTAGTCATCGGGGCATGCTTTATTTTCTCCTTTATACCATGTGCTTCCAGTCCGGTCCACTGGGACACCGGACCACCAGGACATAGACCCACCAGGAACCCCGCACAAGACTCCATCCAACTCTCTTCCAGCTCTGGTCTGGTCCACAAGGACACGAAGCCAACGACCATCCCGCACAATTCTATACAACAAACCATGATCTGACGCCGGTCTGATCCATTAGGCCATTAGGACATTGGTCACAACGACTACCAACCACCCCATAAGCTTCCACATAACTCATATGCCAACCTCGTTCTGGTCCACCAGGACACCGACCCACCTAGCACCCTGCGCAATTAGTTATCCATCTCCCTGCCAGTCAAATATGGCCTGGTCCACTAGCCACCAGGCTACCCCACTAAAGCTCCCATATGACTCTAGTCCAGTCCACGAGTCCACCGAGCCACCAGGCCACATGGCACTGGTCGAAACACCCTAAATCTACTTCTTCCCAAGGAATTTATGGTCCAATCTGAAACCTTTTCATGTGGTTCTTGACCTCTACACCAATCCTCTAATGACATGTGGCAGTGAATGGACCAATCACAGGTTGACAACTGTCATGTATGTAGGATGCATGGGCACTAACTGGACATGCGGATTGGACGTTGATTTGGCAACCAAAATTTATAGTTATGCACATCTCTGCGGGGTTCTGTGACTCTACATGCTTCACACATAAGTCATAAAGGGTTCCCTTTTTCTAATAAAGATGTTATAAAAAATTCCCCACTACATGTGCTATAAAGAAAAGACATAGATTGTAGATCAATGGAATTGGATCCATGTGAGGCTTGATCAACAGTTGTTGTGCACTGGAATTTTTGGAGGCATAGCTCTCGATTTCGATGCCCAAATCAAGCTAATCAAGGATCGATGGAGATCTAGAGCCATGGATAATCTGTTAATCATGGTTTCCATGGATAAAATTCCAGTGTTGAAACACAATCTTCTTTGATGTGGTCTTGTATCAAATAAAATTTCACTCAAGAACTTATGTTTTGTCATGTAGCATGACCTTGAAGGCCTGATGATGTAACCTACGACTCTGATACCAATCTGTAATGTACCTAGCCTCCGGGATGAGGCACGTTTCTTCTAGAGTGCCCACTTCAAGAACACTTTGAAAACCAATTTGTAACATACCTAGTACAAAAAATACCAAAACAATTTCCCTGAATACTAATCTGAAACATACCCATTTCCCGAGTACTTCCAAATTCTCCTCTTAGACTGATTGCAATTTTTTTTTCCATTCTTCGCATTCAATAAACATAAATCTAAAGCATGCAATTAAATAGAACATGCCAAACCATGAAATAATTCTTAACAACATGACATGCAAAACATTAACAACAAACAAGCATAGCATAAACACATCATCTCGGAGATAATAATAATACACAATAGAATATAAATATGCAAGAAAACACAAGGAGCACTTATAATGAATTAAACCATTCACCAACTGGATGCAGACCAAGGACATTCCACCTGACCATAGATATTGTTGTCCAAATATCAATAGCAGGTCACCCCCAAGACATGGCTATGAATCCACAAGGACAGGTCCTAGGCCCACTCTAAACATACATTAGTTAGATAACAAGTTCTCACTGTTTTCCCAAGCACACATCAATCCTAATTCACCATAGCTCTTCCCCTTCATCCTGCACAAACCAAATAAATGAACCCCTTTCTCTGCCATGCAATCCCTCAAGTTGTTCCATTTTCTTTCCAGGGATCCAAGGCTCCAGTGCTACTGATCAGGAAATATCAATGCTATAAAACTCGAAGGATCCTCAATTGTGGACAGTTATTTCAAAAATTCCATCAATCTCATGCACATAGGCATCCATTCCCTCCTGGAATGATCAATAAATTCTTACAACCATCTAGAAATGGATCTCCTTGTCTATCCATTCCTTTCCATGCCCAAACCAAGAGCACACAAATGAGAAAGAATGAATGAGGAATACCCAAACGAATGAGTGAATGAACTTGATTAACCCCCAAACAACCCAGAATAGGGTTTATATAATTACAAGAACCAAGAACCACATGGCCTCCCCAAGAAGCTCATGTAAACACTTCTCCCAACTAAAACCAATATGGGTGAATACAAATAATAATAAAAGACTTAGCCCCTTTATCCCCCTCTCTCGTGGAATTATAGCCCCTTGTCTCTTGTCCTTGTTTGTCTTGTAGCCAAGGATGTAATTTATTAATATATATATATATATATATATATATATATAAGTATTATATTTCTAGACACCCCAACCTTTCAACATACCGACTCATCAACCTAAGTCACATTTACATAATACATTCTAGTTCATAGGGATTAAAATCGGGGTGTTACATTGATGCTCTGTAGTAAAATACTCCAAAGAAATAACGTCATCTGCAAGAACATCTCGAATGTAGTGAGTATCAATATCAATGTGTTTGGTTTTGGAGTGATACACTAGATTATATGCAAGTTGAATTATACTATGATTGCCACATCTTAATGATGTAGTTGATTTCTGAACCATTCCAAGCTCTACAAGAACATGTTGTAACCAAACTACTTATTTAGCTACTTCCTTAGCTTCCCTATACTCTGCTTCACAATAAGAAAGAGAAATATTTCTCAACTTCTTACTGGACCATGAAAACATACCTGAACCAAGATGAAATATGTACATTGCAGTAGACCGTCTATTTGAACTGTCACCTACCCAATCAAGGTATGTATAACCAAGAAGAGAAATTGTATTCCTAATTGAATAGAAAACACCAAAATTCATTGTCCCATGTAAATATATGAGAATTATCTTTGTTTCCTACCAATGAATTTCATGAGGTTGGTGCATAAAACTCAATACCATACTAACAAAAAAAGAGATATTAGGCTTGTTGTGTGTCAAATATATCAAAATTCCCACACGCTAATGGTAAAGAGGAGTAGTACAATCAATAGTTAATTTTAAACGTTGGACTGAAATGGCATTAGTAAAGGCTTCCAATCACTCATATGGAACTGATCAAGTAAATTTGGCACATACTTAGGTTGCAAAAGAAATATACCATTGAACATATGCCAAATCTAAAGACCTAGAAAATAGTGCAAGATGCATAAATCTGTCATTTCAAAGTGATTCTCAAGATTATTCTTCAAGTATTGTATAGATGTAAGCTCACTGCCAATAATGATAAGATCATCTACATATAATACACCAATGATTAATTCATCACCAAAGTTCTTAATTCATCTACATATAATACACCAATGATTAATTCATCACCAAAGTTCTTTACATAAAGATTTGGATTAGATATACACCTTTTCAAACCATTCTTCAAGAAATAAATATCAATTTTATCATACCAATCTCTAGGGTCATGCTTAAGACCATATAAAGACTTGTTTAATTGGCATACCAAACTTGAAGTTTTAGCAGTGATAAAACCATGGGGTGTTGCATATAAATGTCTTCACGAAGATCACCATTAAAAAACACACTCTTGACATCCATTTGGTGTAGTTTCCATTTATATGATGCAGCAAGAGAAATAATAGTTTGTATTGTGTTCATTTTAGCAACTAGAGAAAAAGTTTCATTATAATCAATACCTTCTTGTTACTAATAGAGAAAAACCTTTTGCTACTAAACGAGATTTATATGTTTTTCAATCTGTCCTTCTGCAATAAATTGTGTCTTATATATCCATTTACAACCAACTAAATTATGTTTGGGAGGAAGGGGAACAAGAGTCCAAGTCTTCTTCTTCATTAATGAGTCATACTTTGCAATCATTAATTTTTCACATTCGGGTTTGTCCTTATCTTGAGCATATGTGGAAGGATCATCTGTAGCTAAAAATTTAGTCATAAGAGAGAAGTCAGATCTAGTTCGATGAGTATCAGAAGGAATACCAATCTCAGAACCTGCAGATTCAAGGTTGTTTTGGGCCCAAACATGAAGAGGGGTAGTGACAGGAACCACTCTATTATCTTCAGAACATTCAGGAGGATCACTTGAAAAGGTAGGTGAAATACGATCAAGATTTGGTACATAGCTAGAAGAAGGGGTAACCGAGATGAGAGTAACATGAGATGAAGGAAAATTCAAGGTAACATGAGGTTCAAGAGGCTTAGGGGAAAGAGATACTTCATTAAATTGAACATCACATTGAATTATAACACCCTAGGTATCTGGATCAAATAACTTGTAAGCTTTAGAATCCTTACTATAACCAATGAAAATACATTTGTGAGACTTGTGCTCTAACTTTTTCCATTTTTCATCAGTACTCTGGGCCCAACATTCACTGTCAAATATATTAAAGTTACTTATATCGGGATTTCCTCCATTTTCATTTTTCTTCAAGAGTAACTGACAAAAATGCCTTAGTATGAACTCGATTTAAAATATAGTTAGCACAAAAAATGGCTTCTTCCCCCCAAAAAATATGCGATCCTTTAGAATAAAGCATGCATCTATCCATTTCAACCAAAGTTCTATTTTTCCTTTCAGCTACCCTGTTTCATTGAGGGGTATAAGGAACAGTATTTTGATGTAGAATACCATGCTTAGATAAATATGAAATAAATTCTTTTTTAGTGANCCCCCCCCCCATTATCAATTATCAATGTATTAATATTTTTACCATTTTTGTTTTCAATCGTGGATTTAAATTCTTGAAATTTACCAAAGGTTTCAATTTTATGTTTCAAAAAATAAACCCAAGATTTTCTACTATAATCATCAATAAAAGTAAGAAAATAGTCAACATGACACAAAGAAGGAGTTTCAAGAGGAACACATATATCACTATGAATTAATTGCAATTGTTCTTTAGCATGCCAAGCTTTACCTTTCTCAAACATTTACATATGATGTTTAGCAAGAACACAACCTTCACAAACACCTTTAGTGGAAGAAATTGAAGGTAAGACAAGTACTATTTTAGGTAACATTTTCATTTTACCATAATTCAAGTGACCTAATATTTCATGCCATAATTTACTCTGTTCATTAACATGAGCAACATAGGAATAAAATGGTTGATTTTTAGTTGAATGAAAACCAATAAATTTATATAAACCATAATTATGATCAACGAGACTAGAAGAAACTACTTTGAAGTTATGTTTGATATCCTTGAGGATATATTTAGCTGGCCATGATTCAAAATTACAACCTTGTTGACAAGCATGATAAATAGAAAATAGATTAATGGGCATGTCGTGAACATGAAAAACATTTTCCAATGTACCATTAGGAACTTTAACATTACCATAACCTACTACTGAAAGTTGTTTACCATCACCAATCGAAAATTTATGTGATGTGTGATTATGAGTGTCATAAGAAGAAGAAAAAAATGAGGCATTACTAGACATATGGTTAGAAGCACTAGAATCCATAATCCATTCCACAAAAGAATAATATTTACCCGGTTGAACATAATAGGCACAAAGAGAAACTTGTTGTTCAACAGATTGTCAAGTTCATGTCTCTGTTTAAAGAAAATATTTTCAAGGTGGTTGGTTTTTCCACAATACTTACAAGGATTAAACACTTACTTTTTACTAGCATCATCACAAGCATCATTGGAAGAGTGTTGGTAAGATCCTTTAGTATGTGATTTAGGATTTTTATTAAAAACTTTATTAGGATTATTTTTATTGTATGCATATTGAGACATATGAATAAATATACAACAATATTAGACATAAGAACCTTACTAGACTATCCTCCCATCCATATATCCTCCTCTCCATATAACAACAACATTTAATTGTAATAAGAAAGAGACAAGAGAAAAAAATTACACCAAATATACGTGGTAAAACCCCAATGTGGGGAAACATCCACGAGAAGGTATTGTCTTTTATATTTTTCAAAAATATCCAATATTACACTTGAGATAACCTCCACAAATGTTTTACCCTTTACAAAGATAACACTTTTTCAACATGTATAACATGGGTATCTCTTACCTCTATTATATACCAAGAGATATGGAGGAATTCAATCCCAATAATACAAGTGGGATAAATGCAATTTCACCTCTATATAATAAATGATAACAAGAGTGTTTAATCCATGATGAATGTAGGATAACTCTTTTACATAAGATTACAACTTCTTCCAACATAACACTAGACATTATTACCTTCCAAAGTAACACATTTCAACAATCTTCAATCGACCATCTTTTATTAAAAATGTCATGCATATTGAAATATACAAATTAAGAAATATTTAAGTATAGAATTTCAAGATAAACTTATTTCACGTTGGTTGGTGAACTTTGTACATTCATCAACACCAATGCATATTATATAGTGATATGCATCGATGTGTGTTTACTGTATAATGCACATATTTAAAAATAAATAAATAAATAAATTATAATTGTCATAGCTAAGTGGTGTATTATACATTAACCATTGCATTGGTGCATCTTTATCATAAACTGAGCACTAATAACCACAAAAATGTTTTTTTTTTCAAAAATAGAAGTTCTAATTGGTGCACTCTATAGTAAATAACACACCAAATCATATTTATTATACAGTGAGCACCGCACAACCCAAAAGAGTTTAAAAAAAAATATCACGCATTTACAGGTTTTGGGACCAATGCAATGAGTAGTCCCAATCCAACAAATACTCAAAGCAGTGAGTAGTCCCAATCCAACAAATACCTAAATCCCCAAATATAAATACCAAACAAATAACCAAAGTTCCCCAAAAAAGTATCATTGTGAAAGGGTTTTCTAAATCCCTATTGCTAGGGTTTGTAATGACATAAGAAACAAGAAAGCTACAATTTGCAGCATTGAAGGTACGTTTATTTTCTTGAAGGTGAGTCTATTTTTTTGAAAATGCAAAGAGAATGAATTTTCATACCTAAAATTTATCCTTTGCATATTTTTAAATGACCCACAGTGAAAAAACAAATCTGGATTTTTAGAAAAATCTACCCACTCCAATCTCTCCCTGGTAAATCTCTCTTGCACAATTCTCCCCTCTAACTTTTAGAAAAATAATCAAATATGGATTATGACTCCATTTTATAAACTCACTTTTACAAAATGAAATTTGTACTCATTTTTTTCTTGATATTTCGATTAATTGATGATAAATGTGTGATGGTGCACCTGCAAGGTTTAAGAGCATTAGTGAGCTATATTAACCTAAACACACCATTGCAATAGTAAAAATAAAAAATAGAAGTCCAAACCTCCTGTTAAGAACCAAATATCAATATAGCATAGAAAAACCTCAGCAAAAGTACTCAACGCCTTGAAAAAGAGATAATTTCAGATAATAAGCCTCTTCGAGGGGGCGACCTCCTTTTACCCCACTTAATTTCTTGATAATAAGCCTAATGATGACATAAATAAAATAACATTACTAATATAATATGCCCCAATTAAGGGGTAATGAGCCAATATTAGGGCTTAACATGCCCCTCCCCTTGAGTCAATTGTTGTCCGCAACACTTGAGTAAATTTGGATGCTTTTGTATAAAAGACTCATCTTCCCAAGTGGAATCTTTAGCCAATAGTTTCCTCCATTTAATGAGATACTCTGAAATGGACCTATTCCTCAATTGGCGAATTCTTGTGTCAGTGATGGCTTCAGGCTCCAATATGATTTTTCCTTCCTCGTCAAGTTCTGGCAATATAGTTTGAATTGGGATCTTGTCGCCTATAACCTTCTTTAAGCATGAAACATGGAAAAC
>ML776562.1:548545-570438 GCA_009831015.1 Picea engelmannii
TCATCTTGTACTTGAACATTTAAGTGGGGTAAAAGGAGGTTGCCCCCTCGAAGAGGCTTACTATCTGATATTATCTCTTTTTCAAGGCGTTGAGTACTTTTCTTGAGGTTTTTCTATGCTATATTGATGTTTGGTTCTTAACAGGTGACAAGGTAGTGAAGTTAAGACGAGAGATAAGAACCTACACATCCACTATTATGGGGTACGTTGCCTTATAAAATCCGAACCATGCTAGTACTGTATGAATATACATAGGGATAATTAGGGTAGATTTATTAAAGGTAAATGTAAAGTAGTTTTAGTTCCACCACTAGCTTCATCTAGTAGTGTTGCAAGAAACCCCCCATATACTAACCTACTAGAAGGGAGATCTACAAGAGGGAAGCACACAAGAAGAAGACCAGTGGCTCCACCAAAACCTAAAGAAAAATCAGTCATGGATAACCCTAAAGGACAAGGAGTGACACCAAGTGCAACTTTAGAACACATTTTGGAAGATCCTACAGCTTAGGAAACTCTAATTTGGGAATCCAATAAGAAGCCAAAAGGAGAATAAATTAATCCAATCTGGGAGCCAAAATATCCATTAAAAACAAAGTACAATCTATTATGGGGTTGGGGTAAAAACATGGAAAAAGGAGAAGAAGAAGTCCACCTGAATGAAAATGATGAAGGTAATACAGAAGGAGAAGTAACCTTTGTCTTCCACATAGTGGACCTTACAAAAAATATACAAATGAAAAACATTCCTCCATCTGTATGGCCCCACTTCCATGGTATGGTGATTGAAGACCCTGATGCATTTATTTTTGAATTTGATATTCTATGTAGAAGTTATGAGTATTGTAATGTTGCACATAAATTAAAATTATTCCCTGCCACCCTGAAAGACTCAGTATCGCGTTGGATTATGGGGCTTGGAGGGAATACCATCAGAACTTGGGATGAGATGAGAACTTCTTTTCTTAGAAAATGCCAAGAGTATTGTAAGGATGGGGACCTAAGAGAAGAATTTGTTAGGATGAAACAACAAGAAGATGAGAGCTTGGAGGATTACTTAGAAAGATTCCTATATAATATTCATAGATCCAAACTGAACAAATTGAATATCGAAACTATCAGGACCATTTTATTAAGATTTATTTCAGATGATTCGATGAATGTACTTTGACATAATCTCTAAAATCTGTAGGAAGTACCCGCGAAGGCAAGAAAGATATGATAAGGGACCTCATGATTCTTTTCCCAAAATTTCTAAATCCACATCAAGTAGTGGTGCAACTAGGGCAGAGTTAGGAAATTTATTGGAAAACTTCAATACTGACATTCTTTGCACCCTCAGTTTGCATATCGATACCTTGCAAATTAAGAAGAAGAAAGAAGAAAAAAACACATCATTGTCTATATTTTTCCCTAGGTGTAAGAAAATACATATGTTAAAAGAGTGCCCCTTAAATAACATTGATATATGTGCTATTTGTACAGGTGAAAAATCAACAGAACACTTCCCTTCTTTACTCAAACTAAAAGAAATAAAATAAGGAAAATGGACAATAGAAAAACTATGCACATTGGCATCGAAGAGGCCATGGCATCCTCATCCACCAGGTATGTCATTAGATCCTACATTTTCAAATTCTTCATATTTCTCTGGACACTACTATTCACCTTGGAATCACATAATTCCATGGAAAGCATGGCCCTAATAGCAAAACCATCCTTAGAAACAAGGATGGTGAGGACCTAGCTACATGAATATTCCTTCCTATATCCCTATCCCATGCAAACTTAACAACATTCACAATTTCCTTCACAACCTTATCCAACACAAGCTCCATAGATTTTGTAGCCCCAACAATTGCAACTTCCATCCAAACAACCTCCTAGGCCTACACATCTCTTTGTGCAACATGTTTTCCCACCTATCTTATCACACCAGTAGGATTGCAGGACATCCACTTGTGACCGGGAAAAGTTCTTCAAAAACAATATCATGTCATCATTCAAGAAGAATCAAAGTAGGAAACTCCCAAACCAACAACCAATGATGACACTCTCATTATAAATAAGCAAACAACTATTGATTTAGAGCATCCACCTTCCTCCAAATAACCTCCCTATGTAGAGAGGTTAAGCCTAAATAAACATGTATCTCACTCTGAATATGACCTAATCACCAAACTTAAAAATGTTTGCATAAGAATTACTTTACTACAATACATTAAAGACATACCTACCTATGCAACAACAATAAAAGAACTATGCTTAAATAAGTCAGAAAGAAAGAAGAATTAATCACCCACCATTCAATTTATTTGAAAATCTACATACTTGATGTTTGGACAAATCTTTGTAGATAAATGTGTAGATCCTGGTAACCCCATTGTCTCTGTATATATTAATGGGATATGTGTTCTAAATAACTTAATTGACCTTGGATCATCCATTAATAAAATGACCATATAAACCATGGAGAAACTAAATTTTCCTAACCTTCGTCCAACTCCGACCATCCTTGAACTAGCTGATAGATCCAAGATAAAAACAGAGGAAATATTAGATTATTTTATTGTCTCCCTAGATTCATGGGAGTACCCCATAGAATTCATGGTCTGACATACCAAGTATTCTTCTAGAGGACACCCCATCAACCTTGGTAGATAATTGCTTGCTACCCCAGATGCCTTTATAGGTTGCAGATCCAGAAACATGTTCATTTCACATGGGGATTCAATGAAACAACTAATCTTATACCCACCTGCAAAACCTATCACTGAGATGGAAACAAATTGTGGTATGATAATGAATATAGTGATGAGAAATTTGTAGATCCAGTCTTTACAATAGATCAGCTAATGAACTTTAAAGGAGATACAGAGAAAATTCAATCAACACCTTTCTCTACAATTTAATTCTACACAAGGTTCTAATTTGTTTTCTCTTTCATTATATCATATTTGTGAAACTAATGTACACAAAACTAGTGATATAAAAACCTTATCTTCATTATGCAATATAGTAGCAACCATCACGTAGAAAAAATAATGCTACAACATGTCTGTTGAGATCAACCATGAGAAATTTTTACACATAAATTCTTAGCTTACTGAGTCTCAAAAGGAAAATTTAATCCAAGTTTTACAAGAACAATCAAAATATTTCACATGGGACTACCATGATATGAAAGGTATACACCCTGATACTTACTCTAATCATATTTATATTTAGATTGATTTCCATCCTATCAGGAATCTCCATAGGTGCATGAACCCAACCTTTAAAGAAGTAGTTAAAGATGAATTGTGAAAGCTTCTTGATGCCAAGTTTATCTAACCAATTTTCGACAGTAGATGGGTTTCACCTCTAAGAATGGTAAATGGAGGATTTGTGTAGACTATTGAGAGTTCAACAAATCCACTATGAAGGACTATTTCCCTCTTCCTTTCATTGACCAAGTTCTAGATACCCTATCGGGAAAGAAGTATTTTTCATTTTTGGATGGTATTAGTGGCTATAACCAAACACAGATTGCACTAGAGGACTAAGATAAAACTATCTTCACGTTCCCATGGGGGACATTCTCTTACCGAGTGTTACCCTTTGGATTATGTAATTCTTCGGCCACATTCCAAAGAGAAGTGCTAGGAATAATTTCGTACTTAATCCATGACTGCATTGAGGTGTATATGGATGAATTTACCATCTACAATGATTCATTTGAGGGAGAATTAGAGAACCTTAGAAAAGTATTAATAAAATGTCAAGCAACCAACCTTTCTTTAAGTCACAAAAAACGTTGCATGTTGATAACCAAAGGTGTTGTTCTTGGACATGTTATCTCTTCTTTAGGGATTGAGGTAGATCCAACAAAAAGAGAAGTGCTTTCAAGACTCCCAGTGCCTAAAACTCCGAAAGAGGTAATAAATTTTCTTGTATTTTTTGGTTATTATAGAAGATTTACATAGAATTTCACAAATATTTTTGCACTATTGTTTAAGTCACTTTCTAAAGATGCTGATTTTTCTTGGAATGATCAATGTCAACATGCATTTGAGACTTTAAAAGAAAATATTTTTGTTGCACCCGTTTTGAGGGAAACAAATTGGTCTCTTCCATTTCACATCTCCACTGATGTCTCTAATATTTCTCTTGGAGCTGTCTTAGGTAAGAAAGAAAAACAATGCCATTATGTCATCTACTTTTTCATTAAGAACCCCATGCATGTTGAACTTGATTACACTGTCACTGAAAAAGATTTCTTAGCAATTGTTAATGCAATAAACAAGTTTAGGAATTATATTTATTGGTTATGAAGTATTCATCCACATTGATCACTCCACAATTCTCTATTTAATGAAAAACAAATCACCGATGATAAGATTACTAGATGGATCTTGTTAATATAGGAATTCAATGTCACCATTGTCAATCCATGGTAAGGAAAATATGGTTGTAGATTTCCTTCCTAGAATACATAATGAAGGTGAAATCATTCTTGTAGATGATAGCTTTCTAGAAGAACATTTATTTTTTGTATCCACTCAATCTTTGTGTTTTACAAATATCACCAACTATTTGGCTACTGGAAGGCTACCCTCAATGCTTTTCATCCAGGGAGAAACAAAATATTTTCAAGTTAAGTGCTACCTACTCATGGGTTGGTGGTGATATTTTCTGCACTCGACCCGATCACCTCATCCGAAGGTGTTTTTGAGAAGATGAAATGTTTGATACCTTAATGACATGCCACAATGATCCGTGTGGGGGGAACTTCAGTGAAAAAATGACATATTATAAGGTATTGCATTTAGGGTACTATTGGCCCACCCTTTTTAAGGATTCCAAGAAGTACGTGAAATTTTGTGACAATTGTTAGAGAATGGGAAAACATGTCCAAGCCGATGAGATGGCTTTCCATCCCCAAGAACTTATCAAACCATTTGAAAAGTGGGCCCTGGAATTTGTTGGGCCTATCAACCCCATGTCGAGAAAGAAAAGCTACATTCTTGTATGCATTGATTATGTTACTAAGTGGGTAGAAGCCAAAACTTTACTTAAATCTAATGAACAACCAGTTGTAGATCTTCTTTATGAAGATATTTTCACTTGATTTGGTGTTCCTAGACAAATTTTCATAGATCAAGGGATGCAATTCACGTCAAATCTCATCCAATATATCACCCATAAATACCAAATTAAACATTGGACTTCTTCCCCGTACCATCTACAAGCTAATGGATAGGTAGAATCCACAAATAAAGTCATACAAGCCATTTTCACAAAGATTGTTCAGATTCATCATAGAGATTGGGAAAATCAACTACCTGAAGCATTATGGGCCTATAGAACTACTTGGAGGAACACTACCATATTCACACCCTACGAGTTGGTCTACAGAAAGCAAGTCCTTCTCCCCATAAAGTTTCAAATCAAAACTTTCAGGAAAAAAACTTAGTTAGGAATGAACTTCTTAGATGCACAACAACAAAGGATATTACAACTCAATGAACTAGACGAGATCAAAGAGGATTCCATTCAGTATATTTCCCTTGTTCAACAACAAAGAAACAAATGGCACAATAAATTCATCAGAAATAAGCGGTTCAAATTAGGTGACTGGGCTCTCCTTTTCAATTCCAAGTTTAAAAATTTTGAAGGAAAGATTTCCACCTGTTGGTTGGGGCCTTATGAAATAGATATGGTTTTTGAGAATAGATCAGTTTGGATTAAGACAATTGTTGAAGATCAGGTCTCATTTCTAGTAAATGGTCACATATTGAGGTTGTATCACAAACCTATGTCCAAACATGATTTTATTGCAGATGTACTTCAGAAAAAATGAGATGGAAGTGGTAAGTGAGGAGGGAAACCTTTCCACTCCTACTCCTTCTAGATTTTCTCTCCCATTTTCCTTAATATAACAAAAAGTAAAAAAAGAAAAATAAATAAAATAATAATAAATATAAAAATAATCCTAGTTGTGAAAACCAATCCTTTGGCACAGCCAGACATGAATTATGTTTGAAAAACAAATTTCCTAATGACAAAGTTCACATTTCTACATCATGGTGTCAGTTCCATTTTTCAAATCATGGTTCTTGAAAATGATTTTTGTTTCATGCTCACGTTAGATGATGTGGGATTTGTTAAGTCCCTCCTTCTAACAAGTCTTTCCCCATCAATTTCAACACATTATCTAGCTTCGAGACTAGATATTTTTATAGTACCTTGGAGCTTACATGCATTAATGGCATGTTTACTTGATGATGGCGGTGGGAATACACCAATGTCCCTTGATTTTTAGACTTTGCTGGTGACTTGACTCCATCTCATCCATTCGTACCTGTGAAAGAGTACTATGGTACCTTGAAACTCATTGACATCAATGGTGAGTTGTCTTGTGTTGGTTAACGACATACATCAATGGTTGGTAATCCTTGATTTTTTTTTCATGTTCGACTTCGACACATTCATTCACATAAAAAAAATTGTACCATAGGTTTGGAACACTCGAAGACTCTATGATTTCATATTTTGTACAATTGTTGCAGCCTTTTGATTTCCTTTGCAAATAAAAGTGGCATATCGATTGTTGGAGTAAGCAGCGTAGATTTTTTCAAAAAGAGATGTCTATGTGAGATTTTTTCATCCTTGCAGAAGACTATCTCATTATAGATCTTGAGACAATTGTCCATGTTTATTCATCCATACAACAATCCATTTTCCCCTCTGCATTTACATTCTTCAAGGGATCAACCCCTCTTCTTCAGAGTTCAGCATTCAATACCAACAACATAATTTCATACATCCATAGAGAATCTACATTCTTTCATATAGCAAATCATTATTTTCATATTCCATGTAGCATATCAATTGTCTCCTTCAGACATCTTCAACATATTCGTTTCTTCATTCATCCAAAGATTTAGTGTGTGGCTCTCTAAGATCATCTTGTATCCACAAAGGTAGTTGGGTAAGTAATCTCTATTTCTATGTCATCATATCACTTGGGAATTCATGCACATTGAACTCTCGAAGCTCTTTTCCCTTCATACCGCATTTCCTTATTCCTTTTTCTTTTTATTTAACCTCCCTTGATTATTCCACCATTACTCTCTTCCCTTTGGCATCTTTAAAATTTGAGGAACACTAGGTTAAGACAAGTCCTTTATTAGGAAATGACACACTCTTCCAAGATAAACCTAGTAGAAGAAAGGAAGAAATATTTAATCAAGAAAGTAAATGACACAACAAGCATAGAGTACACAAAGATTTTACATTGGAAACCCAAACCTAGAAAACCAACATTTCTTGAGCGTTCTACTCCTTGTTTTCTTATTCATTTAGAATAAAAGGTTACACGTCTAACCTTCTTCCACACTTAATACATAGTCGACATCATACCCTATTTCTTGTACAAGAACAACACTGTAACCAATTCATCTTACATCTACATGACCAACAACCTCTACGATTATTGATTGACTCGTTGATCAACCTTTTCGGCCTTCTATCACTCCTTCTTTATAGGATTTATAGCAGGAAAAACCCTAAAGAAAATGCCACCCAAAAATTGTTAGATTAATAGGATCGCGGAGCAATAAAATAAAAACAAATGTGGAAATAAAACACAAAAGATACACAATACAATAGAGACACAAATTGATCCAGGGGATCAAATTTTGCTCAAAAATTCAAAGTGTTCGGAATCATTTCAAATCGAATGAGAGTGTAGGCCTCGTCATTACGAACCCAACGCAACTCATTTGGGTTCAAACGGACATCGGGAGCGAGAGATATTGCGTTCTGTTCAAAATGACAAACATGCAAAAAAAAGGGGTGCTCACTGTACAATCCGTACAGTCCGTACGGACACTGACGTGGCAGGATGTACAACACGTGGTAGGAAATTATTTGGACAGTTGGCATGTGACATGACATGTTTGCAGCAAATGGGATGACGACACGTGGCCCAGTCAATGGTCGCCACGTGTCATATATACATTGGTTTAAAATTATGTCATTGTCTGGAGTAGACCCCGCGACCTCTGGGCAGGGGGGAGAGACTTGGGAAGAGCCACCAACCGGTGCGCCATTGGTTTTTCCTTGTTATGTATGTGGAAAAATATTTATATATGTTTGCATATGTGTATAGTTGGGGCGCGACCAGGCTGGGGCTTAGCCCCAGCCCTTGGTCGCACATTGTATTGACATATGACCCAATGCTATACCATTCGGTGTGCGCGGTTGTGTTTTGTTTTAGTTCCAATGGTTATACAAATGACTCGCCATTTGTCCTTTGACCATTGGCTTGTGGAACGGGAGCCTATGTTTATACTTGCGTGTGGTCACATGGGTCATACGACCTTGCACTTGAAGGTTAGGGGCTAGGTGCGTCCGTAACTGTCCTACAGTTTGCACAGTTCACGCGGTTGCGTCTGGTGCTAAGTTTTTACGCTTAAATATGCGTGTGGGCTAGGTTGAGCCAACAAGGGTGTGTTTTGTAGATGCAGAGACAACAAGTTTGAAGGGGGGACTTCCAGGAAGCCTATCTTCTTCAATTTTTGGCCAAACGAGGTGTCGAAAAAGCTCAGCTAGGGGTTTTTGGACGTCCTGAAGCCATTGGAGCAGTCTATTTGGCATTTTGAGCATTGTAAAGCACATTTTTTTAGCACTTTGAGAAAATAATACAAATGATCCATTGGAAGCTGGACCAGGAGATGTAGCCCAAGAGAGGGGTGAACTCCTTTATCATTTGTTGTGTTATGTGTTTTCTGTTCACTGCTTTTGTTGTTGTTTATATGCATCTTGAATGAGTAAATCCTATTAAAATTGTGTTGCAAAGTTGAACCATTTGCATTTTATCACATAAAATTTAACTTGCAAATATTTTCAAGAATACAAGTCTTCTTCATTTTTAGATCACAAATATACGTGGTTCACCCAGTGTGGGCTATGTCCACTAGAGAAATTTCCAGGTCCTTCCTTTTTATTAACCAAAAAATGAAGGGATACAACCTACAACACACCCACTGTAACTTCCTCTTCTTTCTCTCACAGTCTTCTCTCTCAAAATACAATATTCACAATGATACACAACCACAATAAAATTCCCTCATAAAAGAGGGTTTCCTTCTAGGGAAAAAAAACCTAACATAACTTCTACCATCAAATATGCAACCTTATAATGAACGGTCCAAATTTACTATGAAATTACAATATACATTTACAAGGCAATTTTTCCTTCAGGGGCCTGCTTGCCCCCAAACCCCGCAGGGGCGGAAAAACCCCTTACAACCCCTCACGTGGAGGGATGTATAGCCTTCATGGGGTATAAACATGGTTGAAAACAAATACCTATGAAACATGAAGATAATCAAGCTCCACAACCAACAATCCCCCACTTGGAGATTGATCACAATAACTCCATTGTTGTTGTACATGCTAGACTATGATCCTTATTGGACCTAGAAAATTTATCATCTTCACCTTCATGCTTGAAGACCAACCGAAACTAAGCAGGAACTCGATTTCTCCCTAGTTACTCCCTTTGTTAACATGTCTGCAATATTTTGACTACTATGTATCTTTTCCAACTTCAAAATTCCATCTTCCAAGACAGATTGTATGAAATGGTACCTGAGTTGTATATGATTATTATTCGAATGGAAGGTTGAGTTCTTTGCATTATGAATGGCACTCTCGTTGTCACAGTACAACTTGCTATTATCTTTCTTCTTTCCTAATTCCTCCATAAACCTCTGTAACCAAATCATATTTTTACTATCCTATGTAGCAACAACATATTCTGTCTATGTTGTTGAAAGTGCAACAACCTTTTGTAGTTTCGAAATCCAACTTATTGTTGTTCCACCTATAGTAAAAAAATACCTTTTGGTTCTCCTCTTTCTATATTTATCACCTGCCATATCTAAATCAACATATCCATGTAGAAAAATGTTTGAACCTCCAAAACATAATGCATGAGTAACAATACTTTTCAAATAATCGAGAATCTAGTTTACTGCCTCCCAATGTTCTTTACCTGTATTGTTCATTTACCTACTCACAACTCCCACTGCATGTGCAATATCTGGTCTTGTGCAAACCATCGCATACATCAAGATGCCCACTGATCATGAATAAGGGACCTTGTACATGCATTCTATCTCCTCTATGTCTTGGGACACATTTCTTTGGTTAATTTGAAATAGTTGGCCAAAGGTTTACTAATTGGTTTTTCATTCTACATTCTAAACCTCTCCAACAACTTCTCTATGTACTCACCTTGAGACAATGTCAAATTGTGATTTTTCCTATCTCTTGTTATTCTGATACCAAGGATTTTCTTTGCAGCACACAAATCCTTCATCGCAAATGAATTAGCTAATTTCTTCTTGAACACATTTATATCCTGCATATTAGACCCTACAACAAGCATGTCATCTACATACAATAGCAATATAATATAGCTTCCATTTTCTAGCTTTTTAAAATAAACACAGTGATCAGAATGACATCTACTATAACATTGTTCTGTCATAAACCTGTCAAAATTCAAATACCACTACCTTGGAGCTTGTATTAGGATATTTAGACACTTAGGAGTTAGTTAAGATCTACTTGGTCTAATGTGTTGTCAGATAAAAGTGTGTTTCTTTAGTATGCATTAGTATGCATTTGTGATTAGGAAATCCGGTGGTCATGATATGTTCCCGACATAGAGTGATCTGAGAGTTCATACTCTCTTCGATCTTAATGGCCATTGATCTATGGATTAACACTCGATTGGTCCATGATCTATATTTAAAGAGCATGGAGGTTCATTTGCCGATGATTGATTGTGAGAAAATCTCTTGTAAAATCTCTATGTAATCTTTTTCTTTTCATTAATAAACTTTTCCAAGTGGCCGCGTTGGTTGGGGCCGTGGATGTTTCCCCGTACGGGTTTTTCTGCGCCAAAACATCGGTGTGTTGATCTTTGATCTGTTTATGTGAGTGGTTACTGAAGGTGTTCGTCCTCTGTTGGAATATCTATGTTGTCGAACATGGTATCAGAGCTTGTTTGAAGACCCACTCTTGTTGTAGATCGAGATCGTGAAGATGAGTTGCCTCATCTCCATGTTATGTCATTTTAGTACATTTATGGGCCTAGAGTAATGTTCCATTGCGTCCGGATCACTCATTTAAGTTAAGAACACTTTTCGTTTCACTTGAAAAGGTTTTTGTTTGCCAAAGATACGACCATTACAGTCAAATCCGGAGGTATAAAGCCTGAATACACATTTTTAAAATTTTTGCAAAGTATTATTTTGGTTTTATTTCAGTTTGATATTATTTGTTTCCGGGTTGCTACTCTTTTAGATATGCATATTCTCTTTTCCCCGCGCCCTGTGCGATCTCGGAAAATCAGAAACAGATAGGAAAATGTGCATCTTCTAGGTAAGCTAACCGAGATCTAACCCTTGTTGTCACTAAGAAGCGAAATTTTTTTCTTGTGTGAAAATAGTTTTTTTTTTAGCACGCTCTCCAAGGCCGTCTTCCACAAAAACAACAACAACACCCCCAATCCTCTTGCGAAACAATACAATATGTTTTGCTAGAACATTTGGTTAAAAGTTGCCTTATTAAGTAAGAGGTCTTGAGTTCAAGTCTCTCTTTTGTTACTTCTTTCGAAAACGTTCATGCTAAAATTTTAAAGTGTATTTCACTTCAAATATAAAAGTGAATCACTATAAGTAGCTTTAATATTTTATTTTAGACTTATTTATTTTGCATGAAGTAACTTCATTGTAAAAGTGATCCTCACTTCTCTTTATAAAAGTGGGTCACTTCATAAAACAACTTACACCACCACATGGTCCTTTGGTCACTGTTTATGCATTTTTTTAAAAGGGCATAACTCTCACATCCGAAGTCCATTTTAAGTGTTGTTTTTTTTTTAAACCGCATAACTTTTTGATCTATTTCCTAGTTTCAGTTTTTAAATCCATATTATCTGCATATTTAATATGGCTTCTACAAGTAATCTCTTACTTACCAGCACCAACTACTTCCAATGGAAATCCCATATGGAGGATTTATTAAGAAGTAAATGCTTGTACCAGATTACCTTGGAAAAGGAAACAACACCCATTGATGCTGATAATAAATCCAAATGGGATAATAGGAATGACGAAGCACGTGGATTAATCAGAATGTTCATCTCTCTTGATTTAAGGTTCCACCTTCAATCAATTGATAAACCCAAAGAAGCTTGGGAAAAGATTGAATTTGTGTTTGGTAAACACAGTATTATTCGAGCACAACAGTTAGAAAATCAAGTACTAACTTTAAGTCCAAGTGATTTGTATTGCATTGAAGACTATCTATCTAAGTTTAAAACACTCATAACTTTATGTGAAGAATGTAAGATAAAGATAGACGAAGAACGTTGCATATATCTTATTCTTTCTAAGTTAGGTAGTGCATATTTCGTGTTTATATCTACATTGTATGCCATGCAAGAGGCTCTAGGGGTAGCTTATCAAAAACCAAGTCTTGAGAACTTTTGTGATGCTTTGATTAGAGAGCAAGATAAGATAGTACAACTCGGAGTGATCAACACTGCAGGTACCTCCAACAAATCCTTAGTTGTCCATCAGAAAGATAAATCCAAGAATCCCAATGTTATAACCCTAAATTGCACCACACATGCTTACCTGGAATCAAGCCAACTCATATCCCTTCTTTGCCAAAACACTGCTGAACAACTCTTTGAAAATCCTCTTGTATAAAGGCCCACGCGCCCTAATCCATTACTGCACGCATGTACACGCTGGCTGACCCAAAATAGCCCGCGTGGAACGACAAAAGCATGAAAAAAGGAAAGTTGTCGACGGAACAAAAAACTATGGGTGAGTTAACTGAAACTCCTGGCCATGCATGGCCGAGAGTTCGTCCAAATACCTAGCTCCTTTTAGCCTATAAAAGAAGGGGTAGGGGTACCATTTGGAGGAGGAAAAATATAGCAAAGAAACTCTACCCATTTACGTATTCCCATTGTCCCAACCCTTTAGCCTTTCCTTGTGTCAAAGGAGATTCAAAGCAAAGCAATTGAAGCACAGAAGAAGAGGAGCCCAAAATCAAGTTCGAGGAGCGGTGGCTGGTCTCAGCTTTTGTTAGTTGAATCATTCTAAGTAATAAAGAGAATGTTTTTCCCGTACCAATTCATGAACTTTTTACAGTTTTATTAGTATATGTTTGGATTTCTAACCCGTTAGTATATAAGTAGTATGCATGCATAGTTGTTGCTTGTCTTGAATGCAGGTCATATTTGGAAGGAGTATTGTGAACAAGTAATCAAGCACAACGGAGGATTGACATCAAATGTCGGGAATGAGGTAGGTTGATCTTTCCATGCATTTACTAAGAAAAGGGGATTTAAATCTAGGGATGAAGGTAGAAAGTAATTTCTATTCGGTCATATCTGCATGCAAAGTCTGAAATCTATTTGCTAGTCCGTAGGGAGATTTTCCCAACAACTGAATTGGTGATCGTACTGGGGAGACTCTCTAGGGTTCCTGGAATTTTATTTAGTTTTTGGTTAGTCTTACAGACTAGTTTTTCTTGCCTGTTTTTTCTTTTAGTTTTTGTAAGGTTTGAGCTAGAAGGGAGTCTGGTTTTCCATACCAGCTTTACCTGTCTTTTGCTTGACTATGTTTCTTGGGACCCACAGAGGTACACACAACCTGCATAAGGTCTGCATGTGTGTACCCGCGCCCTACCCTCTTACATCCCGCGTGTGAACACTAGCTGTAGAAGTAGCAGTAGTGTGTAGAGTTCAGAGAACTTCAGAGGCAGTCATCCTCTTCCCTATCAGAATCACACATTCTCAAGGGGTTTTCTGTAATTCTGTCTGAGTCTTGTTTGCTAGCAGTCCTATCTCAGATTGTTTTTTCCTTATCATTTTTTTTCCTTGCATTATTTGTTTTTCTGTTAGAAAGAGTGTCCAAGCCTTCAAGGGATCCTGGTTATCAATATCAGTGGTCTCTTCCTGGTTTGGTCTGTCTGTTTTCATTTTTTCTCAGAGTTTAGATATACACATGGCTTGTACAAGGTCAGACCGTGTGTACACGCCCTCTGTCTCTATCCAGCGCACGTTCACATGTGTGCTGTAAAAGTGACAGTCGCGTCTTGTACATGATACTTGTTGTTGAGGGTAATGCATCCATCCTTTCCCTTGATAAGAATTATTCCTCTCAGGTGTTTGAATCTCTGTCTGAGTAGTCAGTAGCTTAAGATTAATCTTACCCTTAGCTTGCTTTTTCTCATTTAAAAAGTTGTCAGAAAAATAAAAGAATTTTCATGGTTTTTAGACAAGTGTGAGAGTCATTTTCTTTTAAAATTGCTAGTGTGTGATTTTTCTTTAATCCGATTCTTTGCGATCTGCGATTAGGCCATAATTGTTTTTCTTGGTTTTTGCTTTTCGGTATTTTTCCTTTCGTGCTTTACTAGCATTTAAAATAAAATAAAAAAATCTCTTTTCATTTTCTTGTTTGGTTGAAGAGTGTGTTTCTGCATCATTAGCTAGGGAAAAGTCTTTTATTTCATAAGTTTTTGCAGTTCACTTAGATCATAAGTAGCTCATAGTCGAGTGAAAATACTTTGAGTTTGTTGTCCAAAATCTTAGAAAAATTAAAAATATTTCTTTTGAAAAGTTGTTGAAATTTTGCATTCAGTAAAATTTTTGTTTCCAACTTTTTCATTCTTTTTTTTCTTTCGTCTTTTACACATCATAAGTTTCACCCTCATACCCCTTGACGTAAGACAAAGCCATAAAAGTAACACTAAATTTAAAATCTACTAAACCTTTATGTTTGTAAGGTTCACTAACTAGTTCAGGACTAGGGCCTTGGATTAGGTTGGAGAGGAAACTCTTCAAGGCCATTTAAAATCAAACATTGGAGTTTGAGATAGGGAGTGTCTAAGTCCAGTGTTGTGAAAGTTATCTGGGACCCCCCTCTAACACAAGGGATAAACACGAGGTTGTGTGAGGAAAGGTAGCGGAGATAACCCCTCCAAAGTTGGACCAATCGTAGCGGAGAACACATATAGAGGGCTTGTTTTGGGATTTCATCGTTTTCATTTGTCACGGGGCTTTGTGGGTCTCAAATCCATTCGAGGTCCTCAGTTTTCTTCCGGAAAATTTTCTCTCGATACCCTTGACAGGTTTCAGGCTCGATATCCTGCTCATTGTGGTCTACCCGACTTTCGACTATACCCGCTTGGTGACTGTTCGCGTGCTGGCAACCTAGTTGCCAATCTTTTTAGGGACATACACAGGTGACTGCGGGGGTATACCGCGATACCTAGGACAGACATCGGGCCACGCTTTTCAGAGTATACCCGGAGGGTGCTTTCGTGTTCGAGTTGCACTTGCACCGGTAAGTTTCTCTAGTGTTGGTTGTTGTAACTGTTCTTCCAATTAATTTAGTGTTTGCTTGTCTTATCTTTTAGGGGCTTTTTTTTTAGTGCATGTTACTTTTGAGAATTTAGAATACCTTATAGTGTCTTGGCTCTTCTCACACCGTGGAGGATCCCGAGCTCCGCCGGTCACGAAGGCTTCTTGGCCTGTCGCCGATTACACCGGAGCCACCCCCGCCACCTTTAAGGCGAAAGCTAGACCAACAAGGGTCTTTTGAAGCGACCGGGTTACAAACCATTGTGCCCAAACAACCCCTGGAGGAATATACCATTTTGGACCTTGAAGCAACCGCTCTTGGCTCGGTTGAAACCCCAACCACTGATTTCTTGACACCTTTCATTGTACCAATTCAATTTTACGAGCGCTAGACAGTGTCACACACAACAATGGAAACAAATGTTGTTACTCCTTCTGGTAATTCTTCAATTCCCACCACGGTTGTCACCACAGGAGAACTTTCATCTCCCAACCCACCATCGTCGATCCGAGCCACCATGGTCTCGACCGCAACTACTTTGCACAGTGGACTGAACTCGTCTTTGGTGGTGGCCACAACCCCTTTTACACCAAGCACGATAGGCCCTCCTTTCTCATATGGGATGCCCAGTTCGGGTACAAGTCCTATACTTTCCTACTCCACTTTACAGACTTTGGGTCTGGGGGCAGGGAGCTCTAGCGCTCCTCTGCAAGGTCACATGAGGGGCACTCCTGTCTCTTCTAATTCTTTTCCTTACAGAGGAGGTCATATCCCTCCTTCGTCCCCTTCACTCGGTGGCTCGCATCAGCAATCCGCTGGGCAACCTACACACAATATTTTATTTGGAGCGGGGATTCAAGGACCACCTTCGCATAATATGTCGGTAGGTTCAACACCGTTTTCTTGGAACAGAACGTTTGGTAAAAACACCTTCTCGTCAGCCGCTTTCCCGACTCCCATTTTTGGACAATCTACTCCTGTGCAGGATACTATTCCTGAACAAGGGAAAACTTAGCAGGACCTTGGAATTTAGGGCAGGGATCCGTTCCCTCATATGGAATTTCGATTTGGGGTAATTCTTTCCATAATCAATGGAACCCCGGACAAACTACTATGCCTATCCCCACGGGACCAACATGGGGTAATCCTTCCCAAATTCCTTCGAATACAATGCATGCCCAACAATCTATGTCCTATTTGGGAAATCAACTGATGATGTCTCCACATATGAAAAATCCTTACGCTAGTCAGGGCCATGGTTTCTACCAGAATCCGGGCCAGCAGCCAAACTTTTCCTGGCAACCTGGTGTCAGTCAAGCTCCAGGTCCCTTTTTCCCAGGTTATCAACAGCAACCCAAACTACCATTCCTGGCGACTTTACACTTGCCAGATTTGACAAGGTTGTTGAATGAACCTATTTGTCATGATTCGGGTTGGCCTCCTACGCCGACGAAGTTGCCTTCAGACATTCCAAAGTTTGAGGCAAAGCCTAACGAAGATCTAGGCGATCATGTGAATACCTTCCATCTTTGGTGCTCATCTAACTCATTGAAAGATGACTCTGTACAATTGCGATTGTTTCAACGTACTCTCATTGGGAGTGTCACGAAATGGTACATTGAGATCGATCGCTCAAGATACTCTTCTTTTGGCAAACTGGCGATGGATTTCCTGAAACATTTCCAGTTACCTGTGAGATACGACGTTGGCACAGAGCTGCTTGCCAATTTTGAATAGACAACAACAGACCATATCTCTGATCACATCCAAGAATGGAGACGTCGAAAGAGTTTAATCAAAGTACCAGTCCCAACAACATTCCTGCTTGAGTGGTTCCTTAATTCTTTGGTCCCGCAATTATCCAAAGACGTCGCAACATCCAGAGTTTTCTCCAAAGAAGATGCCATCATGAGGGATCAACAGTTTGAGCTCATCTATTCTCAGTCCAGTTTATTATACAACATCTTTCCAGATGCACCACGTTCAATACTGGATAAAACTAGACAGAGAGATGGACCACAAAGCTCACTAAGCAATTGACGAAGTAGTTGCAGTAGTTATCTATACAACACACAACGGCCAACCAAACTACTGCTTTGGCTGCTCCCCCTACCAAAACATCGGAAGTACACACAGTGCAGTCAACTAACCCAAAGGCCACCCAACAGCCTGAAGGGAAGAAAAAACAATGAAAGAAGGGTAAGGGGGACAAAAAACTCAACGATAATGCTGGCGGGGACAACACTGAAAAACAGAAGGCGAGGTATCCATGCAACTTGTGCGCGGAAGACCACTCGACCCATCTATGTCCTCGACTTGTAGAGGCCCAAAAGTTTGTCACACAGCAACAACATGCAGTGTTGACTAATCCATTTCCACATGGGCAAAATCTAACTCAAGCCTCTGCAAACATGGAAGGGGGCAACCAAGAAACCTACTCGCCTCCGAACAACCCCGCATCTGCGAATGTATATATGGTTAGGGGTGATGCTTTCATATCGGCTAGAGCGCACGATTATAGTAAGCCGAGCGCTTCTGAGAAGGGTAAAGAAGCTGATCTCCCATCTCTTCCTCTATAGATTGAGAAGACGTTGGGAGAAACGAAGACACGCATTCCAAAAGGTGCATTTAAAAAATCTTCTCATAACCCAAACGCAAGGGCCGCCCAGAACTACTCTGTGGTGGAATATTTATCACAAACCCCTTGTGCGATGTCTGCTTTGGAGATCCTCCAAAGATGCCCTGCTTAGAGGAAAGCCTTGTTAACCACTTTGGGCTCTACTGAGACTTGTAATCCGGGTACCATCATGTTAGATACAACCGACTTAAAACCTTGTTTGCCTTACCACGTAGCGTTTCACATAGTAGTGGCTTATCCCACGAAAAATTTTACTCAGAATATTTTCCACACAGTGGTCGATGAGGGCGCCTCGACATGCTTTATGTCATTGGCATGTTGGAAGGCCATTGGCCAACCCGTTTTGTCTCCATCACCTACTCTCCTTACTGCTTTTGACGGTCATTCATTCTGACCACATGGTATCGTTCCTTCTTTCCTCGTGCAATTAGGAGGGAAGACCATGTGTGTCGAAGTAGAGGTAGTCGATGCTCCCCTTGACTATAACCTCTTGTTAAGATGGAGTTTGACTTATGCTATGCAAGCTGTGGTTGCTACAATTTTACGGGTCTTGTTGTTTCCACACGAGGGCCGGATAGTGACCATCGATCAATTGTATTTCTCCAGACTTGAACCAGCTTTGGGGGCATCCACGGTCCCGATGATTGATAATCCTCAACCAGGTGTCGTCAACGTAGGAGTTGGTTTGTGCCCATCCTTGATGGGTACCTTCGATTACCCACCTCCTCACGACGATATCAAATTTATATCCAATCACCATAAGGTTGAGATTTTTCAAGTTTCGTCGTTCCGTATGACTTACTTCGAGGATCCCTGGATACTTCCTTCCCCATCGGCCCTGATGGATGAGACAAGGCACGCGGGCATGTCCATGCCCTTGTCTACAGTCGAAGTAACGTACTCTTTAGTCTAGCAAGCTCCAGCTAACACTGATCTTACTCCTGCACAAGAGTTAGATCCACTTCTCGAGCCTATTTGGGCTCATGGTTCTCTCGCTAACACTAATTCATTAGACTTAGTCTTTCCCTATGACGAAGCAATAATTGAAGCAATGACTAGTCCAGACAAACCTTGGGAAGATCTTCATTACAGATCATATTTCCTCCCGAAGTTAAGCCAAAATTGAAGCAGGAGAATTCACCGTGACTATGACTGGAGATAAGTCTTGTCATACCAATCCCCTAGCTACACACAAGATCTATGATGAGGGTAATATGGCAACCATTGCTGAAATGACACCTATTAATATCTCTAGAACCCCTGGCGTCATAGACAATGTTTTCGTCGGAGGATACAGCTCCCCTGAGGAGATTCCAAGCATCGACCCACAAAGAGTCTATCATGAGCTAACTTTGTTGTTTTTCAAGCTCACTTTGAGATCCGAAAGCAACATCCAGTGAGACTGCATTTATGCTTTTCGATCTCGTCCAGATTAATTGAGAAAAGTAACCATTATGGAGTCTTCTTTAAGCCCTTTTCAGACTCCTTAAAGATGAAAGGATTGCCGAGTGAACTTGTTTCTTCACGCTCGTTCAATTGGTCCAGAAGAATGTTCCTTAAACGGGTCTTCTTTTAAATCCTTTTCAGACCCTCTAAACATGAAAAGATTGTCGAGTGATCCTGTGGCCTTTCATGCTCGTTAAACTGAAATTTGAAGTCACGTCTGTCCAATAGTAGTTTACCCCTTTTTCGGTCTGGACGATCAACTGTACGAACAAAGGTATACTCTATGGAACTTCCATTCTTTAGAAGAGTACTCTCAGGTATAATTTTATCCCTTTTTCGGTCCTGAGGGACTAAAATTACGAAAAAGGAACCCCCACGAAGTCCATAGTTCAGCTCTTTTCAGACTCCCTAAAATTGAAAAGATTGTCGAGTGACCTTATTCTTTCACACTCGTTAAATTGGTCCAGAAGAATATTCCTGACGGAGTCCATAGTTAAGCTTTTTTCAGACTCCTTAAAAATGAAAAAATGGCTGAGTGACCTTGTCTTTATGATCCGGGGCAGGATCTTTTATGATTATGGTTGAGTTTTAAACTTGCATGAATATTTTAACCATTTGAGAATTTAACGAAAGAATGAGGAAAGAAGAGGAATATATCAGTCAAATACACATATGCAGATCTGAAAACAATAATGAACAACAAACCATAAGAACGCAGGTTGATAACGGAGTTCGGCACAATGTTTGCCTACGTCTCCGGGCCTTTTTCCTATGGGAAAGGCTTCTTTATTTCTGCTCAAGTGCTCAAAATTACATCTCAGCAATGCCCAAAGGCTACAAGACTGATCTGGTCTTCTAGTCACAGATCTCAAGAACCCAATGCAAGAAATGACACGCAAAACTGATGCTCCAAGCTCCCAGAAACGATCCGACAGCGTTTCCACCTCAAGGGCTACCCTGCAACAAATTGTCTTTGGCTTGGCTTTCCAACAGCATAACTCTGCAAATCTNACTGTCCATTGGCCTCAAACAGGCCTGGTTTATATAGGAATGGAGTTGGTTTCTCATCCCCAACTTCCTCCAAGAATCTGGCCTCCAAAAATGCCCAATATCCCCCAAAAATGGAGAAAATCAGCCAAAAATAGCTTATTTAATTATAAACCAAAGTTTGTTTTAAAACAAAACCCACTTTTGCTAAAGATTTGGGCCTTTGGCCCCCAAACCCCGGGCGCGGCCCCCTTTACACGGTCGTATGGCTCAGCATGTGGCCAAGCGCTATCGCGCTGGCCACCCCACACTCGCCCCTGCTCCGTTATTCTTGGTCACATGGCACGTCAAAAGGAACCGCGGGCTAACAGTCCTATACTCCCGCGCGTTTTGTTGAACTATAGCCCGGTCATATGGCATGGTTTGCGCCGAACCGTGGGCTATTACAACCGCCCGCATATAATAGGTGTGGTCGTTTTCATATATATCGGGCCGAGGGCTGGGGCTAAGCCCCGGCCCTTTCTGCCGCCCAACCAAACTTTAATGCAATTTAAATATATGCAATCCCGTTTACATATCAAACAACGCCCGTCGGCACCGTGGTTGGCCCAAAGTTGTGAGTCCGTTTGTTTCCGGGAGGTCGCGAGTTCAAATCTCGCCCAAGCCAACAAATTTTAATACACATAAACCAACAACCAATATTGGGGTGCCACTTGGTAGCCCCTGAGTGGGCCACGTGGCACCTTTTTTTTCCAATGAGAACATGCCACGTGTCAACCTGTAATTGGCCCACGTGTGCCGCCACGTCGCCTATGCCGTACGCCACTTGTCAGCCACGTCATCTACCGCCGTACTGCCATGTCATCCGATGATGTCAGCGTGCCATGTGTCACCCTGTGAGTGGTGACACGTGTCACCTCATAACTGGCCAATCGTACGCCCAAAGTGCCAAATTCATGTGACACGTGGCACGTCCTGGTGACGCCACGTGTCCTCCGTACGGACCTGCCACGTGTTGCGTCCCCAAGCTACCACGTGTCGTCATCTCCGTGTGCCACGTGTCGCCTTCTGGTTGTCCCACGTCAGCTGTACGGCCCTGCCACGTGTCTGTACGGACTGTACGGACAGGTACAGTCAGCATCCAAAATTTTCCTGTTTGGCTTTTCAGACAGAACGCGATATCTTCCTCATACGGACTCCGTTTGCGATAAAAATTATACCACCGGAATAAGGAAGACGAGACGGACGCAATGGCACAGGTTTCGTCGTATTCCGAGCACTTTCATTTTTGAGCATTTTTCAAGCCCTATCAGGCTTCTGGATCTGTTTTCAGATCACACCTCCCCACAACAAGACCTTTTGGTCCCCAAAAGGTTACT
>ML776562.1:572604-641412 GCA_009831015.1 Picea engelmannii
TTGGCTTGGCTTTCCAACAGCATAACTCTGCAAATCTGACTGTCCATTGGCCTCAAACAGGCCTGGTTTATATAGGAATGGAGTTGGTTTCTCATCCCCAACTTCCTCCAAGAATCTGGCCTCCAAAAATGCCCAATATCCCCAAAAAATGGAGAAAATCAGCCAAAAATAGCTTATTTAATTATAAACCAAAGTTTGTTTTAAAACAAAACCCACTTTTGCTAAAGATGTGGGCCTTTGGCCCCCAAACCCCGGGCGCGGCCCCCTTTACACGGTCGTATGGCTCAGCATGTGGCCAAGCGCTATCGCGCTGGCCACCCCACACTCGCCCCTGCTCTGTTATTCTTGGTCACATGGCACGTCAAAAGGAACCGCGGGCTAACAGTCCTATACTCCCGCGCGTTTTGTTGAACTATAGCCCGGTCATATGGCATGGTTTGCGCCGAACCGTGGGCTATTACAACCGCCCGCATATAATAGGTGTGGTCGTTTGCATATATATCGGGCCGAGGGCTGGGGCTAAGCCCCGGCCCTTTTTGCCGCCCAACCAAACTTTAATGCAATTTAAATATATGCAATCCCATTTACATATCAAACAACGCCCGTCGGCACCGTGGTTGGCCCAAAGTTGTGAGTCCGTTTGTTTCCGGGAGGTCGCGAGTTCAAATCTCGCCCGAGCCAACAAATTTTAATACACATAAACCAACAACCAATATTGGGGTGCCACGTGGTAGCCCCTGAGTGGGCCACGTGGCACCTTTTTTTTCCAATGAGAACATGCCACGTGTCAGCCTGTAATTGGCCCACGTGTGCCGCCACGTCGCCTATGCCGTACGCCACTTGTCAGCCACGTCATCTGTCGCCGTACTGCCACGTCAGCTCGCCACATCATCCGATGACGTCAGCATGCCACGTGTCACCCTGTGAGTGGTGACACATGTCACCTCATAACTGGCCAATCGTACGCCCAAAGTGCCAAATTCATGTGACACGTGGCGCGTCCTGGTGACGCCACGTGTCCTCCGTACGGACCTGCCACGTGTCGCGTCCCCAAGATGCCACGTGTCGTCATCTCCGTCTGCCACGTGTCGCCTTCTGGTTGGCCCACGTCAGTTGTACGTCCCTGCCACGTGTCTGTACGGACTGTACGGACAGGTACAATCAGCATCCAAAATTTTCCTGTTTGGCTTTTCGGACAGAACGCGATATCTTCCTCATACGAACTCCGTTTGCGATAAAAATTATACCACCGGAATCAGGAAGACGAGACGGACGCAATGGCACAGGTTTCATCATATTCCGAGCACTTTCATTTTTGAGCATTTTTCAAGCCCTATCAGGCTTCTGGATCTGTTTTCAGATCACTTTATCACACTCGTTAAAATGGTTTTGAATAAACATCTTGTCGGCGCTAGTTTACCCCTTTTTCGAACTGACTAGACTACCTTCGAAAAAGGTACCCCAATGGAGTCTCCTTTTATGTTTTTTCAGACTCTCTAAATATAAAAAACCACCGAGATTACCTTCTTTGGGCTCATTAAAATTACATTGAAGGACGTTACCATTGTGTGTTTTATCAACCGCATTTTCATACCTTATACGCCAGCCTTGTAATAGTTTGCTTCTGCGTCTTAACACCTTTGGCCTTCAGAGGATTTTTCCTAAGTGTCATTCTACTAGAACATCAGTCTTGTCCTTGTGCCTCGAGCTTGTGTGTTTGCAACACTCATTCCTCCTTTGTAACGTAATATTCCTTTCTTCTTTTTCCACAATTATTGAAAAGAACAAAAAAATCAAATATACCCCAAAAAGAGGAAGGGAAAATTATTTTCTTTATTGGTAGCATAATGAGTCGCCCTTGGATAAAGCACATATGTTCGTTTGTTCATCAGACTATGGGATGTAGTACAACCTTAGGAAGCTTTTCTCGCTATATAGAGTTGTGTCCACCGTTTGGTTATCCTTCCAAACATATGGAGAGTTTATGTTGCCTCCTGCTTCGTAGACTTATGATTAATGACATGCTACCCGAGTCTCGTTATTTGTCGTGCTATTATCCAAGGGAAGTTTTTCACCAAGCCTGAGTCGGCCCCTCTGCAATATGTCTCTTGTCCTCATGCCCGACCATCCTGAACATCCAATCAATTCCTTGTTTGAAATCACTGAAGCCTTCAGTCTGATCATCAAGATTATCAAGTCCATGATCGACGAGCCATCGAAGACCTCTGGGTAGTGCAGTCGTACACTCATATTACACTCCTACCCGAGTTTTGAAGATTTTGAAGTTGTTGCTCGAGCTCTGAAGATCTCATCTCCAGCCATCAGGCCAAATCAACTTTTGGAAGATGGATACTCTATATGTATATCTTTCTGATTTCGAGATGTAGCTCCACTGTGTATTGTTCACGACTACTCTTTATAGTTATTTGACATGGATCTACAATGTATTTGATTGGTAGCCATGGTTCTATTTTATCCCGAGCATGGGTATGCCTGCCTCGGTGAGACATTTGCTATTTTGCAGATGGCACCTCCTGGTTCCTAATCCTTGGGCTCAATCGTTCGGTACATTAGTAAAGATTGGTAATGCATTTCGGCCATCAAATTCTCTTCTGACCTCACACATTAGGGGGCATATGTTATAACCTTAAATTGCACCACACATGCTTACCTGGCATTAGGCCAACTCATATCCCTTCTTTTCCAAAACACTGCTGGACAACTCTTTGAAAATCCTCTTGTATAAAGGCCCACGAGCCCTAATCCATTACTGCACACGTGTACATGCTGGATGACCCAAAACAGCCTGCGTGGACCAACAAAAGCATGAAAAAAGAAAAGTTGCCAATTGGACAAAAAGCTATGGGTGAGTTAACTGAAACTCCCAGCCATGCATGGTCGAGGGTTCGTCCAAATACCTAGCTCCTTTTAGCCTATAAAAGAAGGGGTAGGGGTACCATTTGGAGGAGGAAAAATATAGCAAAGAAATTCTGCCCATTTATGTATTCCCATTGTCCCAACCCTTTAGCCTTTCCTTGTGCCAAAGGAGATTCAAAGCAAAGAAGTTGAAGGACAGAAGAAGAGGAGACTAGGATCAGGTTCAAGGAGCGGTGGCTGGTCTCAGCTTTTGTAAGTTGACTCATTCTAAGTAATAAAGAGAATGCTTTTCCCATCCCAATTCATGAACTTTTTACAGTTTGATTAGTATATGTTTGGATTTCTAACCCGTTAGTATATAAGTAGTATGCATGCATAGTTGTTGCTTGTCTTGGATGCAGGTCAACTTTGGAAGGAGTATTGCGAATAAGTAATCAAGCACAATGGAGGATCGACATCAAACGCTGGGAACGAGGTAGGTTGATATTTCCATGCATTTACTAAGAAAAGGGGATTTAAATCTAGGGATGAAGGTAGAAAGTAATTTCTATTCGGTCATATCTGCATGCAAAGTCTGAACTCTATTTGCTAGTCTGTAGGGATATTTTCCCAACAACACCCAAGAAACAACATCCTTGCCACAACAACAAGCAATATAAGGGTCCTAAACCCACTCAGACAACTTCTGATCCTAATGGAGACAAAGGAGAAAAATATAAAAATAAGAAGACTGTCAGACATTGCAACTTCTGTGATAAAGATGGTCATGATGAGTCCAAATGTTTCAAGAAGATGGCAGCTTTAGAAGAAGCGATGAAGAATCACAACATCAGTATTAATTATACTTCTTCTTCTTCTTCTTCTCATGGACATGCACTTTCAACTTCTGGTTTCTCCTTCAATACAACTTCTACTTCTACTTCCAATGAGTGGCTTATTGATTCTGGAACATCTTATCATATGGCTAAGGATAGAGACATATTTTCTACTCTAAATGAATGTAACACCAAGAAAATATTTTTTGGTGATGATAGAACTCTTAGTGTTGAAGGATCTGGAATAGTTCAAGTAGAAAATGGTCATTTCAATGATGTGTTATGTGTTCCAAGTCTTTCTTGTAACCTTCTATCAATATATCAAATCACTCATTTAGGTGAAGGTAAAACTGTAGAGTTTTCACCTCACCAAGTTGTAATCAAGGATCTAAAATATCCTAAGCATGTTCTTACAACTGGAATTGTTGATGATATTACCAGGTTATACAAGTTTGACAACTTTGGGTCATCATCTTTTTCATCAGTTTTTTGTTGCTCATAGCGATGACTTGAGAAAACTTTGGCATGAGTGGTTTGGTCATCTAAACTATCTCTCATTGCAACAACTATGTAATCAACAGATGGTGGTTGGAGTTCCTCTTGTTTCATGCAAAGATGGTGTTTGTGTCGGTTGTGTTCTCGACAAACATCATCGGGACAATTTTGACAAACGTGCCTCTTGGCACGCCTCGAGTCCTTTGTAGATTGTTCACAGTGATTTGTGTGGTACAGTTTCTTCTCCTTCTTTTTCTGGGGGAAAGTATTTCTTAACTTTCATTGATGACTTTTCAAAACGTAATTGGGTTTACTTCTTAAAACTTAAGAGCGAAGTTTTTGACAAGTTTTTGGCCTACATGGCCCTTGTAGAAAAGCAATCTGGACATCAAATTCAAAGGTTAAGAATAGATAATGGAGGCGAATATGTGAACAATAATTTTACAAGTTACTACACTACACAGGGAATCCAAATGCAACACACTATTCCATATACACCACAACAAAATGGTGTTGCTGAGAGAAAGAACCGCACATGAAAAGAAATGGCTAATTGTATGATCCAATCTAAGGGATTAAGTCTAAAGTATTGGGTGAAAGCCATCAACTGTGTAGATTACATAGTAAATCACACTCCCACAAAGGCTCTTAAAAATATAACACCAGAATAATCTTGGACTAAAATTAAACAAGATGTAAGTCACTTCCGTGTATTTGGCAGTATAGCATGGGCTGACATTCCTGATGAGAAAAGGAAAGTATTGTAGCCTAAAAGTGAGAAGTGTATATTTGTTGGTTATTCTGAAGATGTCAAAGGTTATAGACTTCTTCAAACACATTGTAATGAAATTATTATTATAAGAGATGTTAAATTTGATGAAAATTTCTTGGCCTGGGAGCCTAATTTGACATTTTTGCCTTCTTTGGTCTGCAAGCCAAATTTGGCGGTTGTGCCTTCTTTGACCTACGAGCCATCTTCGACATTTGTGCCTTATTCTATTCTAGTTTCTTCTTCAGATGATGACAGTGAGGATGAAAATCCACCTCTGCCTACTCACCTTCCTCTAGATGAGTCCTTTGAACCTGAACCAGCACCAGCTCCACCGCTTCCTAGATGGGTCCGTTCAACATGAGAAGCAGCTGGTGATATTGTCAGTGATCCTTCAGATCAACATTGGACACGTTCACAGTTCCATCAAGCCTCTTCTCTTTTGTCTCAAGGTTCAGAAACTCATGATCCAGAGACATTTGCACAAGCTTCAAGTCATCTAGATTGTGATAAAACAATGAATGAAGAGTATCGTTCTTTAATGGAAAATGATAATTGGGATCTTGTACCTCTTCCAAAAGGAAGAAAACTTGTTAGATGTAAATGGGTCTACAAAACTAAGTATGCATCAGATGGAAGTGTTGAAAGACACAAGACTCAACTAGTTTCCAAAGGATTTTCCCAAGTTGAATGAATTGATTATAATTAAACCTTTTCCCCTGTAGCCAAAATGAATTCCATCCGCCTTGTTCTTTCCCTTGTTGCCTCACATAAATGGGAGGTCCATCAGATGGATGTTAAATATGCCTTCTTACATGGATATTTTCAAGAATAAATCTACATGGAACAACCACCTGGCTATGTCCAGAATGACTCTAGCCTTGTTTGTCACCTTAAAAAATCTCTTTATGGTCTCAAGCAAGCTCCCTGATCTTGGTATGCCAAAATGGATAGCTTTCTTATTGCCACTAGATTCTCTAGATGTTATTCTGATCCTAATGTCTATACCAAGAATGTAGAAAGTCGTCTCATAATCCTTGTCCTTTATGTTGATGACCTTATCCTTACTAGTAGTGACTCAAAAAATTTAAACCATGTGAAAACAAGCCTTAGGAAGAAATTTGAAATGATAGACTTAGGTTTTTTGCACTATTTCCTTGGCCTCCAAGTTTTGCAAACCAATGAAGGAAGTTTTCTTTCCCAGTATAAGTATGCGTGTGACCTTCTTCGTCACTTTCACATGGACAATTGTAAACCAGCCCCTTCTCCCTTCCAGTTTGGAGTCAAGCTTACTGCCATCTATACTTCTGTCGAATTTGATGCCACCCTGTACCGTCAGTTAGTTGGTAGCCTCTTATACTTGACTCATACCCGTCTTGATCTTTCCTTTGTTGTTGGTCTTGTTTTCCAGTATATGCAAACACCCCATGAAATCCATTGGAAAGAAGATAAAAGGATACTTCGCTATGTCTATGGCACAATTCAGTTCGGGATACATTACAGTTCAGGGGGGACTCCTTTATTGGTTGGTTTCACTGATTCAAATTGGGTCGACGACCCTGATGATCAAAAATCTACTGCAGGTTATGTTTTTAGCCTTGGTTTAGGATCTTTCACTTGGGCCTATAAGAAACAAAAGGCTATTTCACTTTCTTCAGTAGAAGCAGATTACCAAGCAGTGGTAAATGCAAGTTAGGAAGCCTTGTGGCTTCGACAAATCCTTTCAGAGTTTGGATTCCAGCAGCAACATCCGACTAGCCTTTGGTGTGACAATCAGAGTGTCATCAAGCTCTCCAAAGACCTATTTCAACATCAGCATAGAAAACACATCGAGCTACACATGCACTTCATCAGAAAGCTCATTCATGATCAAGTTATTGAAGTGCTCTTTTTCCCTACAAAAGATCAAGTCACAGACATTTTCATAAAGTCTCTTACAAAAGCGAAGTTTTCCAAACTTCAATCTATGTTAGGAGTTTAGGAAGTTGTCATTAAGGGGGGATAGGCTCTAATGTCTCCTTCCTTCTCCTATTGTGTCACTATTGTAAATCCTCTAATCCTATACCAAGTTATTCTTAAGGGGGGATGTTAGGATATTTAGACACTTAGGAGTTAGTTAAGATCTACTTGGTCTAATGTGTCGTTAGGTAAAAGTGTGTTTCTTAGTGTGTTTCTTTAGTATGCATTTGTAGTTAGGAAATCTGATGGTCACGATATGTTCCTGACATAGAGTGATCCGATGGTTCATTCTCTCCTCGATCTTAATTGCCATTGATCTGTGGCTTAACACCCGATTGGTCCATGATATCTATTTAAAGAGCATGAAGGGTCATTTGACGATGATCGATTGTGAGAAACTCTCTTGTAAAATCTCTCTGTTATCTTTTTATTTGCATTAATAAATTGCTCCAAGTGGTTGCATTAGTTGGGGTCATAGATGTTTCCCCGTAGGAGTTTTACCACATCAAAACATCGATGTGTTGATATTTAATCCGGTTATGTGAGTGGTTACTGAAGGTGTTCGTCCTCTGTTGGAATACCTATGTTGTCGAACAACTTGCTTTAGGCCATACAAGCTCTTCTTCAACTTGCATACCAAATTTTCCTTCCCTTTGACCTCATACCCCTATGGTTGTTGCATATAAATCTCTTCCTCCAAATCCCCATGGAGAAAAGTTTATTTTACATCTAATTGTTCAAGATGTAAATCTTCTACTTCCACAAGACTTAAAATAGTCATAATTGAAGTCATTTTAACAACATGAGAAAATATTTCATCAAAATATATACCTTTCTTTTGTGCAAACCCCCTTACAACAAGTTTATCCTTGTACTTCTTTTTGTCTCCATATTATTCCTTCAACTTGTAAACCCATTTATTCTGCAATGCTCTTTTTCCCGCAAGCAACTAAACCAAGTCCCAAGTCTGGTTATTTACCAATAAATCCATTTCCTCTTTCATGCATTTATCCCACTCCTTTTTAGTGTCTACCTGCATTGCCTCTTCATAACATTCTGGTTCACCAGAATTAGTCAACAATAAATAATACAATGAGGGAAAGTATTGTTCATGGGGTCTACTTAACCTGGTAGATCTTCTAACAACACTTGCAGGAGTTTGAGGTACATGTTGCTCCTCTTGTTGTACATTTTGATTTTCTGGTACCTTTGGAATTTATTTTTCAATGATCTCATCAAGCACTATGTATTCTGGTTTTTCTTTTTCCCGTTTCTTTTCCTACAACTGATCTTTGTACGTGACCTTCTTGTTGAATATGGCATCTCTACTCCTAATGATTTTATGGTTTTCATAATAATATAAGCGATAACCAAAATCATTAACACTATATCCAGTAAAGGCACACTTCTTGGATTTTGCCTCAAGCTTTGTTTTTTTTTTTTTTATCAATATGGACTAATGCTTCACAACCGAAAGTCTTCAAAAAGGAATAGTTTACCTTTTTACCTGTCCATGACTCCTATGGAATTATACCATTCAAAGAGATTGAAGGTCCTCTATTTATTAAGTAAATAACAGTATCTACAACATTTGCCCATAATTGTAAAGGCAAACCAACATGCAATCCCATACTCCTTGCACGCTCCATAATTGTTTTGCTCATCCTCTCTGACACACCATTTTCTTGTGGTGTTCCTGGAACTGTCTTCTCTCTACAAATCCCATGGTATGAACAATAATCATCAAAATACTAGCTGCAATATTCACCTCCATTATCTAATCTGAGACACTTTAACCTTTTTCATGTCTCATTCTCAACCAAATCTTTCCATTTCTTAAAAGTATCAAAAACATCATATTTTTGTCAAATATAATAAACCTAAGTTTTTCTAGTTGCATCATCAATAAAAGTAACATAATAATGAGAGCCACCAAGACATGATACCTGAGGTGGTCCCCATACATATGTATGCACAAGATCTAACATTTCACTCTTCTTTTCTTTTCCAACTCTGAGAAATATGACTCTCTTATGTTTTCCATAAACACAATGCTCATAGAAATCCAAATCAATCTGTTTAAGATCTGGATTTTTTTTTATTTTGTGAAGTATCTGCATCCCCTTCTCACTCATGTGTCCAAGCCTATGATGCCATAGTGTTGTATCCACTCCTGTAGAAGTTAAAGAGATAGAAGAATCAATATTACCAGTACATAAATACAATGTACCTACCTTCTCTCCTTTTGTTATCACCAGTGATCCTTTGGTGACCTTCCACGCCTTATCTATAAATATAGATATACAACCTTCACTTTCCAATTTCCCTATGGAAATTAGATTTTTCCTTAGATCTGGAACATGTCTTACCTCTTTCAACAACCATTGGTTTCCATTCCTTTTCTTTATTTTTACCTTTCCCATTCCAATAATTTTTCATCGTGCATCATCACCCAAATAAACCCGTCCAAAATCACCTTGAACATAATCTAGAAAATGTTTCCTATGGGGTGTGGCATGAAATGAAGCCCCTAAATCTACTACCCAAGACTCAGAAATATTATCTACAAAAAGAATCAAAGCATCTTGTAACACATCACATGTTACATTTGTTTCTTGATTTTTCTCCTGTTGTCCATCTCTTTGTTTCTTTGGAGCTCTGCAGTCTTTCTTCAGAAGTCATTTCTTCTTACAATTCCAGCACTCTATCTTTCCCATTATGTATTTGGATCTTCCCTTCCTAGAATTCTCGTGGTTCCCTGAGCCCTTTCCTCTATCCTTTTGTCTTCCCCTATTCTCTATGTTTAACACATTATTTGATGTCTCACCTGTGATTTTCCGTCAGATTTCCTCGCTAAGGATAACACCAACAACATCATCAAATTTTAAAGTGTTTGAACCAGAGATAGAGTTACTTACATCCATGACCAAGTCGTTCCATATTTCTAGCAATGAGCACAAGATTAGAAGAGCCCTGACCTCATCATCAAAGTCCACTTTTACAGAACTTAGTTGATTAGTAATCGTATTAAATACATTTAAATGATCTGCAACAGACCCACCTTCTGACATCTTCATATTAAATAATATCGTCATTAGAAATACCTTGTTGGACACCAAAGGTTTTTCATACAATTTAGCCAATGTGTCCATCAGCTCCTTCATTGTCTTTTCTTTCGAAATATTGAAAGCCACCGACGTTGTGAGGCTCAGTTGTATCGTTCCTAGTGCCTTTTTGTCAAGAACCTCCCATTATTCATCCTTCATGGTCGTTATCTTCTTTGTTATTCCACCCGATGGTAGAAATAGATCCTTCTGATGTAAATAATCTTCCATCTACATCTTCCATAACTGGTAGTTTTGGTCGTTAAATTTCTCGACCCTAAACTTTCCATCTTCCGCCATTTCCCCCACTCGAACTAAGAACCCTATTTTTCTACGAGTTATATTTCGCTCTAATACCAGTTGTTAGATTAATAGGATCGCGGAGCAATAAAACAAAAAAAAATGCGAAAATAAAACACATAAGATACACAATACAATAGAGACACATATATACATGGTTCACCTGGTGTGTGGGCTACGTCCACTAGAGAAATTGTGAGGTCCTTCCTTTTTATTATCCAGAAAATGAAGGGATACAACCTACAACACACCCGTTGTAACTTCCTCTTCTTTATCTCACAGTCTCCTCTCTCAAAATACAATATTCACACTGATACAGAACCGCAATACAATTCCCTCATAAAAGAGGGTTTCCTTATAGGGAAAAAAACCCTAACATAACTTCTACTGTCAGATATACGACTTTATAATGAATGGTCCAAATTTACTATGAAATTAAAATATACATTTACAAAGCAATTTTTCCTTCAGGGGATCACTTTCCCCCCGACCCCGTAGGGGGGAAAGCCCCCCTGCAACCCCCCCACATGGAGGGGTGTACAGTCTTCATGGGGAATAAACACGGCTGAAAACAAAGATCTATCAAACATGAAAATATTCAGGCTCCACAACCAACAAAAACGGTTACAAATCCATGCAGATCATTGGCTACAAATCTCGTGAATTTAGGGATTATGTTGTAGTCGACAACCAAATCGTATTACTTGTTGACTACTATTCGAACTTCATTCGGTCTTCATTCGGTTTCCACATGCCCGCATGTCAACCTCTTTTCGGTTTGTCTCTTCGGCTTGTTGTTGATGTCTTTACCATGTTGAACCACCTCAAATTTCGACTTCGACTTTACCCAGTCAAATAAACTTGACCTTCGACTTCTTTTCGATCCACCTCAAATTCATCTTTACTCGATCGAACCACCTCGACTTTCGACTTCGACTGTCAGTCGATCCACCTTGACTTTCATTGCAAAGAATATAACAACCCAACATTCTCTCACTTGTTTTCTTCTTTGCTGAAACCGGGAGACCTTTGAACTTTCATTCACAGACCCATGGCAGTGATTCCCATTGCCTCTCTGCACCAAGAGAACTTCAAAGCACTCACAGACTTGGTCAATGAGTCTCCTATTTTTTCTAATGTGTCTATTTTATCCAACAACACCTTGTTTCTTTCCACCATGTCTCTCATGAAATCGTATTGTACATCAATGTGCTTAGTATTTGAATGACAAGTTGGGTTCTTTGCCAAAAATATTGCGCTCTTACTATCACAACTTATCTTCATAGCTCTATGCTCAAACCCAATTCCCAAACACATCCTTTGCAGCCATACTGCTTCTTTGCTTCCATGAGTGGTTACCATGTATTCAGCTTATGTTGTTGACAAGGCTATGACCTCATGTCACTTACTCATCCAACTGATTGCTCCACTAAACATTTTGAACACATATCCACTGGTCAACCTTCGTTGATCTAGATCTCCAGCCCAGTTGGCATCGACAAATCCATGTAAATTTAATTCAATGTCACCTTTAGGTTTTCCTTGGTAGCATATAGCATAATATTTGGTGCCATAAAAATACCTAAATACTCTCTTGAAAGTTGTCCAATGCTCCTTCTCAGGTGTCGACATGTATCTGCTCAACACTCCCACTGCATGAGAAATGTCTGGTCAAGTGCATACCATCACATACATTATACTACCAACAACACTTGCATGGGGAACACGTGTCATGTCCTATATTTCTTCCTATGTATTTGGACATTGTTCAACAGTTAGCCTTGCTCCCACAAAAATTGGCACCTTCACCGATTTGCAATCATGCATGTTGAAACATTTCAAAATTGTTTCAATATAATTCATCTAATTCAACCTGAGATTTTTAGCTACTCAATCTCTCTTAATTTCCATTCCTAGAATGAAGTTAGTTGTATTGAGATCCTTCATGTTGAACTTGGAGGATATTTGCTTCTTCACCTCCTTTATTGTGTCCATGTTGTTTCCAATCAACAACATATCATCAACATACAAACCTACATACATGAAATTCCCACCTTCTTCTTTGGAAGATATAGAGTGATCATCTTTTCTTCTCACAAATCCCAAACTAAGGATGTATGTGTCGAACTTTTTGTACCACATCCTTGGTGATTTATTTAGACCATAAAGGGATATTTTCAATTTACACACCAAATCTTTGTTTCCCTTTACTACAAATCCTTCAGGTTGTTTCATGTAGATTTCCTCTTCCAGGTCCCCATGTATGAATGTTGTCTTCACATCCATATGTTCTATTTTTAGATCAAATGTTGTAGCCAGAGACATTAGTACTCTAATGGAAGATAATTTTGCAACAGGGGAAAAAATCTCAGCGAAGTCGACTGCTTCGACATGGCAATATCCTTTCACTACCAGTCGAGCTTTGAATTTCTCAACTTGACCTGTTGCATTCATCATCTTCTTGAATACCCATTTTCTTTCGACGTGTTTTCTTCCACTTGGAAACTTGACTAAGTCCCATGTCTCATTCTTGTGCAAGGATTCCATCTCTTCAACCATGGCATTCTTCCATAGTTTTCCCTCTACTGAGTCAACTGTCTCCCTAACCGACTTTGGCTTATTGTCGGAGGTAGTTAACATGAATGTGGAATGGAAGTTGGGTGGAATATACCTTTTGAATGGTTTTCTTACTCTTTCTGGCCTCCTTACCAATGGGGTCAGTTGTTCCACCTCTTCTTGTGATTCAGTCAACTCATTTGAATCATCTTCTTCGTTCCTTAGTTCAAATTGCACCACCTAATGATTATTATTGGTCTGAATAATTTCTTCAAGCTCAGTCTTACTTCTGAATTATATAAATACCACATCTCGATTGTACACTATTTTCCTTGATGCAGGATCTCGGACCTTATATCCTTTCATTCCTTCTTTGTATCCAATGAAAATAAATTTGACTTCCTCCTTGTTTAGCTTGCTCCTCTTTTCCTTGGGAATATGCACAAATTCATCACAACCAAATACTTTGGAGATGTGAAAATGAATGCTTCTTACCCAACCATAAACTCTTTTGGAGTCTTTTCGACTAGGGCCAATGAAGGAGACATATTCAATAGATATTTTGTAGTGTCGACTACCTTCGCCCAGAATTCTTGTATGAGCCCAACACCACTGAGCATGCTCCTTTCCTTGTCCATCAACATTCTGTTCATTCTCTCAGCAACTCTATTTTGTTGTGAGCTATATGGTGTGGTATTTTTGCGTTCTATTCCACAGTTCTTGTTGAGCTGATCAAATAATTTTCCACGGAATTCACCACCGTTGTCAGTTCTCAACACCTTAATATTCTTATGTGTCTTGATTTATACAAGAGATTTAAACTCTTTGAATTTATCAAAAACCTCTGATTTATTCCCCAAGAAATATATCCATGTCTTACTAGAGAAATCATCTATGAAGGAGACATAATATAGGGATCCACCAAGTGAAGGCACTATAACAGGGCCAAAGACATCACAATGAACCAACTCTAGAATCCTATTTTCCCTTATCACTCCATATGGAAACCTCACCTAACTTTGTTTTCCATATATACAATGTTCAAAAAAGTCAACTTCTAAATTACACTCATGAAAGTATTTGACCATACCTTTATTGTGCATAGCTTGAAGTCCTTTTTCTCCAATGTGTCTGATCCTCTCATGCCATAGCATGGTCGGGTCGAATTTATGATGACTTGTCAATCAGTTTGAATTGACTCATCATGAGCTGAGGTGAGTTGAGTCGAAGTCAAGTCAACTTCAGGAACAACTATGTTGTTACATCCAGTCGAGTCGACACTCCCTAGTACCTTGTATAGGGTTCCAATCTTAACTCCTTTCATTAATATCATCACACCTCTAACCATATAGCACAAATCCTTATGAAATAGAGTATGCATGCTAGCATCACTCATCTTACCAACAAATATCATGTTTATTTCCAAACCTGGAATGTGTAGCACATCTGGAAGGGTTCTAATCCTCCCATCCTCTAGTATCAGTCGAACTTTTCCCCATCTGATAATTTTGGTTGTCAAGTCGTCCCCCAAGAAAAATTGTCCTTTATATCGTTCATATTCGCAAAGCCATTCTCTATGTCTTGTCATATGATATGATTCTCCTGAGTCTATCAACCAAACATTTTGATATGATTTTTTACTGGTCGACACCAGGTACACATCGCCTCCCTTATCTGGATTTTTCTTTCTCTCAGTCGACTACTTGTCATCATATCTTGTACTGACTACCATCGCCCTCAACTTGTAGTCATTTTTGTAATGCCCAACTTTACCGCATTTCCAACATCTTCTTGTTGACTAAACTGGGGATTTAAATCTACCCTTCGACTTAGACTTTCTACCAGAGAATTTGCCTTTATCTCTGTCAACAAGTTGACCTCTCACTACTAAAGAATTTTTGGTCAATCCTTCCATGCTCTTCCTTCTCATTTCTTCTGATAGTATATATGCAACCACATCTTCTAGTGCTAATGTGGTTGCATTAATCCTTATATCCACGAATAATCGATCCCGGGAGTCTAGAAAATAACATAATAGGATAATACACTTCTCCTCCTCAATGATTTTAATATCCATAGAAGATAACTAGCATATAATGGTATTAAATTCTCAGTCACCGAACTTCCATCACTCATTCTCAGAAGATACAATTTATTTATGATAAATAAGTTGTTTACCAGGGATTTTGACTGGTACAAGATTCCCAACTTGTCCCACAGTTTCTTGGTTGAATCTTCACATGAGACATTCAGCAACACTGAATCTACAAGACAAAGTCAAATTGTACTCCTTGATCTTCTCTCGAGTTTCTCACATTCTTCTGTCGACATAGCTGTCGACATGGTACCTGGACAAACTTTTGTCCATTATTCTTGATCTACAAGGAGATATTCAATTTTAAGCTTCCAAAGCTCAAAATTCTGGCCATTGAATTTTTTGATCTCTATTCTCAAATTGCTCACCATTCTTTAGCAAAATATTTAAAGATTTCTAACTTACGACTTTTACTGTACCTACGGTTTAGATCACATCCAAGAGTGTTAAGCCAAACTATGATACCACATGTTAGGAAATGAGACACAATTCCATGCTAAACCTAGCAGAATAGAGGAAGAAAGATTTAATCAAGAAAGTAAGTGACACAGCAAGCAAACAATACGCTGAGATTTTACCTTGGAAACCCAAACCATGAAAATCAACATCCCCTGAGCGTTCTTCTCCTTGTTGTCTTATTAATTCAAAATAAAAGGTTACATGTCTAACCTCGGTCCACACTTAAGAGACAATCAACATCATACTCTCTTGATTACGCAAGAACAACCATGTAGCCAATTCATCTTACATATACATGACCAACAACCTATACAATTATTGACTGACTCATTGATCAACCTTTTCAGCCTTACATCACACCTTCTTTATAGGCTTTACAATAGGAAAAAACCTAAAGAAAATGACACCCAAAAATGGTTACAAATCCATGCAGATCATTGGCTACAAATCCCATGAATCTCGGGATTATGTTGCAATCAACTACCAAGTCGTATTACCTGTCCACTACAAGTTGACCTTCATTCGGTCTTCAGTCGGTTTCCACACGCCCGCCTGTCAACCTCTTGTCAGTTGACCTCTTCTACTTTTTGTTAATTACATACCATGTCAAACTACCTCAAATTTCAACTTTGACTTTACCCGGTCGACTAACCTCGACCTTTGAATTGTTGTCAATCCACCTCGACTTCGTCTTTACCTAGCTGAACCACCACTATTAGTCGATCCACCTCGACTTTCATTGCAAAGAATATAACAACCCAACATCCATTCCAATCGAGACTGATCCGAGAGGATCTAGAGGACATCTCAGAAGTTTGAGAAGTGTCCTAGGGGGCTCAGAATGAACTCGACAAATTAGAAAGGGAAAAAAATAAAAGTCCTCAAAACTTAGCAAAATTGGCATCGTCGCGAAGAGCATGTTGCAAGCTTTCCAACCGCGTAAACAATTCATCAAATGGAGTTACGGATCGAAATATATTCACAGTCAAAGTTTTGGTCAACCTAGCCCAGTCAGTAGGGATGAGTCAACATCTGTACTACTGACGTTAGCATCTGTATAGGGTATGTGGCACAATGAGAGAGTGACACATGTTCTGATGATGTCATCATGCTGACACGGAAACACCATAGGCTACCACGTGTCACTCATTTTTGGCATTTTCGGGTTGACATGTGGACTAATGAGAAAGTACCACGTGGCAATCCGTACAACCACATGGAAGGTGACATGGCATCCATATAGGACATGGTTGGTGATGTGGTAGGAACAGTGGTAGTGATGTTAGCATGCTAACGTGGCCAAATTACAAAGTGCCACGTGGCATGATGATTTGGCACTTTGGGCCGCCAAATGGGCTAATGAAAATGTGACACATGGCACCCTTAGGTGATGCAACGTGCCACCACCCAGGATATGCCACATGGCATAATGACAACATGACAAGTGGAAGGTACAGTCTGCATCTTGGAAGACAAGTGGACCAATGGATGGCCACCATGTGGCCCAATCATGGGTTGCCACGTGGCAGCGGGAAAATGCCCAATGGGGGCTAGTAACCAAATTTTTAAATTTAAATGAGGGTTGGCCAGTAGCCAACCCCCTCTTTGAAAAATATAACATAAATTCATCAATCTGCCAAACTTAGCAACAATACGCCAAGGGTAAACTTGGTTCCACCAAATCCAGTGGCAAGTCTCCACTATATCTGGCTTCAACTAAGCTTAAACGATGACAAGTCTGGTGGATCCCTAAATTTGGAAGGGGTCGTTGGGGTTAGTGACATTATGGCATTGTGTTATAACCGTTATCCAAAAGGGGGAGGCCCATGGGTTTGACCCCGGGACCTCCCGAACCAACGATTTATTTTAGCCATCCGACAACCACTAGGCCAATGACCTTTGTTGGTTAATCCGCCCAAGTTTTTATTTAAAAACACATTTTTTCCAATGCATGGGACAAGGGAGAGCACATGCCAATCCATACAAGGCCATATCAGGCATGGTTTTCAATGCAGATTCTAGTTCATTAATTGTAGATTTGAACGTGGATTGAGGCAGAGGTCCAGAGAAGGCCTGAAGGTGACATTGTCTGATGGAGATGATTTAACAATCGATTTTGGGTAATTCGACGACGTGAATCTAATGGTGATGTTTGTTTCGGAAGAAAAGACTCTGATCAACAAGATAAATTATGGAAGAGACAATGTAAGAATTCTTTTTATTATGTTGTTTTCTCATTAAATGTTGTAGCATAGTATGCTTGATACATGTTTGAAGGAGCACGAAGAGGCTACAGCAAGGCAACAAGACTAGCTTGTTCCTTCTATTTCTTCCTTTCTTCTCTTCTTTTACATAAAAAGTTCAGCTACATATGAAATAGAATTTGTGGCACTTGGATGATAAGTGGCCAACGAAGGAGTCAGGAATCTCATAGTTTCAGGATATATGTATGGGCTACATATATGCTTGGATCTGAGCAGCAGATCTAAGACATTCTATGGCTCCATGATGATGAGGGTCATTTATTATTCTTCCTCTTTTTCTGTATTGAGTATGTGGGAATTATGTCCATGTCAGTATCATGGATGCCTCATGAGCAAGAGAACTTGTGAAGCTTGTAAACATTCCTGATCACATTACGATCTCTTATTGTTGTAATATACCAGATATAAAAAGTATGCAGAATAGAAATAAAATGCTAGAAATGGAAGAATAATAGAAATTTAACCAAAACAATCACCACAATAACACTAAAATGATATAAGAATAACAAATAAATAGCACTTTGATTCTCAGAGCAATGTTCATGGGCCTCTTCGAGGGGGAAACCTCTAGTCAAGCAGAGCTCTATTACAATAATATCCAAGCTAGGGTTCTCATACCCTCGACTCGTATTTATACTAAATATGTCTATAAAAAGAAGCATCTAGAGGAAGATCCTTCTAGAAGAGGAAGCTTCTATTAGGTCTTCTTACATTCAACTTATTCTACTTTATTGCAAGGCCTTATTAATGTTGACATTTATTATATCCGAATATATTGTTCTACCTATGTGTAGGTTAGGACCCTAACATGTCCTCCCCCTTAAAAACAACCTTGTCCTCAAGGCCTGAGATGTGGAAATTGTTGCAGAATGGTAGTTGGTTCCCAAGTGGCATCTGCTGGAGTTGTATCTTTCCACTGGACTAACACTTCCTTGATGGTTCTCTAACACAGGCAATGCTCATGTTGGTCCAAAACTACTTGTGGTTGTAGCCAAATGGATCCTTCTTCGTCTAACTCGAGAAGGTTGGGTTGAATTTGGCTTGTGGTTGTAGCCAAATGGATCCTTCTTCGTCTAACTCGAGAAGGTTGGTTTGAATTTGGCACTTAGCTCCAATCACCTTCTTTAAGCATGAAACATGAAAAATGGGATGTAGCTTAGAATGTCTGAGAAAATATAACTAATAGGCCACCTTTCCCACATGCTTGAGAACGATATAAGGACCATAAAATTTGGGCGCTAGCTTCTGACAATGCTTGGCCTTAAGGGAATTTTGCTTGTAAGGTTGCAGTCGAAGAAATACCTGATCCCCTTCTGTAAATTGACATTCAGAGCGACCTTGATCTACTTGTTGCTTCATGTGATTCTGTGCCATGACCAAATTCTCTTTGAGGGTGCAGAGAATAGCCTCTCGAACTGTAAGCATTTGGTCAACCGCCTAGACCTTCAAGACACCAAGTAAGTATGAGAGAACTGAAAGTGATTTTTTTCCATATACCGCTTCAAAAGGAGTCATGTGTGTAGATATATGGTATGAAGTGTTGTACCACCATTCAGCTAGGGGTAACCATTGATCCCACTAATTTTTCTTTTCCGAGGAAAAACACCTCAAATATGTTTCCAAAAACTTGTTGACAACTTCCGTTTGACCACCATTATGGGGATGATAAGTTGTGCTGAGATGCAATTGGGTGCCTTGTAGCTTGAACAGTTCTTGCCAAAAATTGCTGGTGAAAGTTGGGTCATGATCATAAACAATAGAATGTGGCATGCCATGAAGCTTGAAGACCTGATCCATGAAAAGTTGAGCCACCGTGGATGTTTTAAATGGGTTTTGAAGAGCACATAAATGAGCATACTTGGAAAGGCGATCAACAACCACCATGATGACTGATTTATTTCCAAATTTGGGTAAGCCTGTAATAAAATCCATAGAGATATCCCTCAAAATAGAAGGTGGAATCAGAAGTGGTTGTAGTGTACCCGAAGATTTGACTGTTTCGACCTTGTTGCATTCACACACATCACATTCAATGACAAAATTACGAATGTATTGTTTCATACCATCCTAGAAAAAAGAATGTTTGACTCTATCATAGGTTTTGCTAAACCTGAAGTGCCCAACAGTGAGTGTAGCATGAAGCTCAGAAAGTACCATGGATTTAAGTTTTGATTGTTTACTTAAATACAAACGGCCTTTGTATCAAAGCTCATCATGGAGCCAAGAGTACTCTGGGGAAGATGGAGCATTGGACTACAATTGTTGGATCAGATACGAACTTTTGGGATCGTGTAGCCATTCCTGGTGAACGGATTGGATCCAATCTGGTACAATGAAGGAAAGAGAAAAAAGGGATCTGTCATCTTCATATTTTCGGGAAAGTGCATCCGCAACCACATTGTCTTTGCCCTTCTTGTAAATGATCTCATAATCATATCCAAGGAGCTTAGTCACCCATTTTTGTTGCTCCGAGGAGGAAATGTGTTGGTACAGAAAATACTTGAGGCTTTGATGGTCTGTCTTAATTTGGAAGCATTGCCCCAATAGATAAGGGCACCACAAATCAACGACATGCACAATAGCCAACATTTCCTTTTCATAGATTGATTTTCCTAGATTTATTTAAGACAATTGCTTGTTGGTAAAGGCCAAAGGCCGACCCTCTTTCATAAGGACAACACCAATTCCTTTCCCTGAAGAATCACATTCCAAGACAAAGGTCTTTGTGAAATCAAGAAGGGCCAGGACTGGAGTGGTGCACATGGCCATCTTCAAGGTTTGAAAAGCTTGAGCGGCTGCTGGAGTCCAAGTGAAAGAATTCTTTTTTAGGAGTTCAGTGAGAGGTGCGTCAATCTTTCCATAATTCTTAACAAACTTGAGATAATAACCGGTTAAGCCCAGAAATCCATGCAAGCTTTTGAGAGTATTTGGGTGAGTGTAGTCTTTCATAGCTTCAATATTTTCAGGATCCATCCTGACACTGTCCTTGCCAACCGGATGACCCAAGTACTCGACTTTTGAGGCACCAAAAGCACATTTAGAATGTTTCAGGAAAAGTTGGTGCTGAGTGAGTAGATGGAGAACTCGATCCACATGAGAAAGATGGTTTGTCCAGGTTTTGCTATAGATGAGGATATCATCAAAGAAAACTAAGACAAAATGACGAGAAAAGGACGAAAGACATGATTCATGAGGCTTTAGAAGGTGGAGGGGGAATTACACAAGCCAAAGGGCATGACCAAAAACTCATAGTGGCCCTCATGAGTTCTAAAGGCAACCTTGGGAATGTCTACCTCTTTCATATGTATCTAGTGGTAGCCTGAACGAAGATATAGTTTAGTAAAGAACTGGGCGCCACTCAATTCATCCAAAAGGTCATCAATGACAGGAATGGGAAATTTGTCTTTAATGGTAAGTTTGTTGAGGGCACGGAAGTCAAGACACATTCTCCAAGAACCTTCTTTCTTCAGGACCATGACCACGGGAGAAGAGTAGGGGATCGTACTAGGGAGGATAACGCCTACATTAAGGAGTTCCTGGACCATTTTCTCAATTTCATTTTTTTGGGAAAAGGGGTGATGATACAGATGGATATTGGGAGGAAGGCTTCCTAGTATAAGGGGAATGGAATGATCATGAACACCACGGGAAGGAGGGAGTCCCTGGGGAGTGGAAAATACCACTTGATGTTTAGAAAGGATGGCTTGGAGTTCTTGCGGCACCGAGGGTGTCTTTGTTGCTTGTATGGCATGGAGTTGGGAAATAACACCAGAATGACCTTTTTTGAGCAGTTTTTCCATGTGATGGGAACTAATGATCTTAGGTGAACCGGTGGTGATGCCTTGGAACTTATATTGTTGGCCCTCCCGATCAAATTGCATGGTTAATTCCTTGAAATCCATGAGAATGGGACCCAAAGTCCTTAGCCATTCTGCACCCAACATAATGTCACAACTGCCCATGTCGATAGAAAACATATGATATTTCAGGTGGCAGTCACCAATTTGGAGACACACATTTTCACAATGCCCTCCACATTTCATGGAGCCACCATTGACAATCATGATTTGGAAATTATTGACTGCATGGATGTAGCAATGAGTTTCTTGGGCAATGCAGCGATGAATAAAATTATGGGTGTTGCCACTATCAACCAGAATTATGACCTTCCTATGCTTGATGCAAGTGATTATATTGAGGGTTTGGAGAGCAGAGAAGCCAGTGAGAGAATTTAGGGAAATGAACGGTTCTACTTTGGGAGGGTCTGAGGGAAGGCTTATGTCAGTGGTTTCAGGTGACTAAGACACAAGGGGAGTTTCAACATCCTCTTCTGAAATATCATCTGAGATGGCCATAAAAATATTTTGTTCCTTACACTTGTGGCCTGGGAAATATTTTTCATCACAATTATAACAAAGGCCTTTGTGTTGGCGTTCAGCTATTTTAGCCCTGGTCAATTTTTGGATCTTTAGTGGAGCGGAGGGAGTAGTGGGATTTACTGGTTTAGTTTGAGCGATAAAGGAGGGTTTCTAGTCTTGAGAAGATACAACATGTTGTTCTTCTTTATCTCTTTTAGTATCCTCCACCCAACTCTGAGGCTGATCCATGAGGACATGGGCCCAAATCTCATCCTTGAGGACATTGAAAAAACACTCTCGGAAAAGGCATCAAACATGCCCTTTGGTCGAAAAGCCAGGTGCTCAAAAGTAGATATAAAGTCTTCTACTGTGTCTGATTGTTTCAAAATTTTCAAACAACCCAAATGGTTGGTGTCAATGTCAAAGCGTTCATAAAGATCTGCCACAAAGTGTATCCAAGCAATATACCCTTGACGTGAAGTTTTTCTCCATTGCCACCATTGCCAACGTTCTTGATCTAGATGGAGAACACCATACTAGAGTTTGGCCAAGTCATCTGTAATGCCGTATAAAGAGAAATAATGTTTTGTTTGGGTTACCCAACCAGTGGGATCCGAGCCATCAAATTTGGTCACATCCACCCACAAAAGGCGTAGGTCATGTTGAAAGTGATGGTGCTGAAAGTTATGGGAATCAGAGGAATTTTTAGCTTCAGTATGTGGAGGTGGGTCAGATAAAAGGTTATATGTAGGGATATGCAGCTTGGTGCATAACGTCGAAATGACAGATTCAAGTTGGGTAGTCAGGACTTGTTTGATTTCCTCCATTGAGAACTGCATGGTTGTATTGGTGGCGGTAACATTGGCACTGAGTTGTTTCACTTCTTGTTGGGTCTTGATGAAATTAGATTGCAAGGTATTGAAGCGAGCTTCCCAATCTTGGCTATGGGTATGGGCCATGATGACGAGGGAACCAAAATGGGGCAGGTGGGGTCAATTTTTTTTTTTTTTGAAAAATGATGTGTATGAATGTGATAAGGGCGAAGAGATGAATCAAATGGAATAGGTCTCAAATAATGGTGCGAAAATTTTCAGACTTTTTTTTTTTTTTTTTTACTCTAATCTGAAGAATACTGCAATGATAAAATGCCCAAATGCTTAACCAGGAAGAAATGTGTAATTATTTGGCAACCCGAACACAGTTGCGTGGAAATAGATCTTGTATGTTTTAATTTGTTTATGTTTATGTCCCCAAGGGTTAGGTATTCAAGGGTTCTACATACAAGGGTTTGCCTTGTGCTATAGCTCTCTAATATACATGCAGGGTCCAATAGTAGTACTCAACCCAATATCTCAGGGCACTAACTAAGGAGGCTAGACCATGCCCTTAGTCATACTACCCGACTACCAAGGTACTAGAGAGTATCTTCCTGAGTGTTGTTCTTGGTGGCACTATAGAATTCAGGCGATCGATCGGTTTATCTAAAGAGGGATTTAGGTAATCTAGGTTGATCCATACACAGGTGTTGTCTAATGCACTACCACTCGAAGGGGTACCAACAGGGGTTACAAGGGTGGCCAATAGATGTGTGCTCAAGTACCACTTGTATTTCCTGTGTGTATGAATCCCTCAATTGTGGGTTTATGCGCGTAACGACAGATCTTTGTGGCTTAAAGACGTCGAAATATGTCTCTACCCTGAAAAAAAATTAACCCACAATTTCTGTCGAGGAAAGTGCTCTGATACCACTTGTAATATACTAGATATAAAAAGTATGCAGAACATAAATAAAATGATAGAAATGGCAGAATAACAACAATATAACCAGAACAATCACCACAATAACACTGAAATGATATAAGAATAACAATAGAAATAACACTTTGATTCTGAGAGCAATGTTCACGGGCCTCTTCGAGGGGGCAACCCCCAGTCGAGCAAAGCTCTATTACAATAATATCCAAGCTAGGGTTCACATACCCTCGACTCGTATTTATACTAAATATGTCTATCAAAAGAAGCATCTAGAGGAAGATCCTTCTAGAAGCAGAAGATTCTATTAGGTCTTCTTACATTCGACTTATTCTATTTTATTGCAAGGCCTTATTAATGTTGAACTTTATTACATCTGAATATATTGTTCTACCTAAGTGTGGGTTAGGACCCTCAAAATTGTTGGCACCGAAAAGGGATTTGGCCTTAAAACTTGTAAAGGAGAGACATCATTACAATGAGGAGAATACAGTGTTCAAGATTTGGAGCAAGACCCAGAGACGTAGCCCACATCAGGTGAACTCTGTTATCAGGGGAAGTGTCATATCTCTTATGTGTATTATGTTCTTATGTTTCTTTTCATGAATTTCCACACATATATTATTAAATGCAAGCATGACATACAACACATAAGGAAGATAAAAGAGGCTTTAATTCGATTTGGATTCAATTCCATAAAGACTTCAACTTTACCTTTAATTGCAATCCGCTCAAGTAAAATAATCTATAACTGACCTTTTGTAGGACTGACAGGGTCAAACAATTATTGGAAACTAATCATCCCCGAGTTCATATCAAATACTTATATTGTATGTTAGATTAAAGAAAAATAATGATTCATATTTTCCTTGTCTTGTATCCATCATGAGGAACCAAAAAAAACTAGTTATATCCTTAAGCTCTACTCCTCTATGCCTTACCAAAGTAAAAAGAAAAAAATATTTAAAAAATATATATGCATATTAAGAAAAAAAGAGAATTTTGAAAATGAAGGAAAGAAATAATCATGTCATACAAGGAAATGAAGACTACACATTATGATCTAGATAACGTTCATTCACTCATACCTTTTTTGCATGAGGACATGCAAAGACTTGAGTGTGGGGGGGATGTTGAGCCCTAGTTTCGCCATAATTACGGTGACCATTTAAGTTCATTATTACCCCATTTACCTTCCATTCTTGTTCTTTTATCATTTACATTACGACATGTTATCCATTTTTCATTATAAGAGCTTAGAGCGGCATGTGATTATTAAATCAATGATTTTCCATGTTACAATGATTACTTAGGATGGATTTTGTATTTTCCTAATTGCTTTTGGTGGTCGAGATATACTTCTAACATCTTACAGGAAATCTGGTAGCAGACTACCACCTACATGGAATCCGATAGAGGATAACCACTTATACGAATTATGGTAGCGTCCAACACCTACATGAAATCCAGTAGCACCTCCATGTTTGTGGTAGTTGCGCCTCCTGAGGGGATAAATGAAGATATGGGTTTTGTTGGGGGCATCGTCGTTGATATTCCATGTTTCTCAAATGAAACCCACAGACCTCTAATAAATAGGTGATATCCAAACAAACCTACATCCAATTCATTATGTTTTGCTAACAAACCAACCCGATTTTGTGGAACATATTCCCAAGATGGATGCCCATGTATTCCCCAACGATCCTGCAAGAAAAATGACACTCCCTCTTCAACATTGAACCAAAAAAACATAATTGGACTTGTCTTAACTCATCATAATACCCAACGACGTGATCTTCTTATTGAGAGAGTGATTTTGTGGTTGTAACAATTTATTTTTATGATCTAAAGCATGTAATTATAAATGTTATAGCCACTAGCATTCTAAGTCATCATTGGTTGGATTAGATAGTTGTTTCTCTTATTTTGATTCTTGTTGCATCAAAATTGTAAATGTTTCTCTGTAATTCTCAAGTGGATGACAAATTGAAGAACGATTTTGTTGTAAATCTTCAGTGGTGATATATAGTTTATTGGCTAATTATGTTGGAAGAGGCATGGTCCCCTCTCTCCGGTATACCTTAAACATTTCCTTTTGTTTCTTTAGTTATTGTTTGTGTTTATATTTCATATATTGGTTTGGGTATTTATACTTACAGTCAGTTCGATTTGTATTATTGTTTTCCTTTTTAATTTTTTTTTTACTTATATTCATTTACACAGTCAATTTACCTCTACCTTTACTCATGTTTGTTGATGATTTTATTTGTTAGTTGAAGAGTAGGTGTGCAAACCAAATTATGTGTGTGTGTGTGTGTGTGTGTGTGTTTATGCACGCGCACTTACTCTCAGTGATCTTTTTGTAGTAAAAAAACGAATCCCAAGGAAATTGAAGAGTCATGGGACTTGAACCCACAACCACAAGATTCATTTAGCTCAGTTTACATTGCAATTTCAATTTCTTTTATGTTTGATAATGCTACAGGAATTGACTAAGTGAATGAGTATGTTAATCAATTCACTCGGCATCTGAGTAAAAATGTGCAATCAATTGGTTAAAACAACAGAGCACACTGATATTCTTGATTTCAGTTTCTGGAAGCAACTTGTCAAATAAGGTATTTTGATAGCTTAGTTTTTTCTTACCTAGTTTGCATATATTTTTCCACCACATCATAAGATTAAAAGCATATGGATTGATAATTAATTTGTATCAAATTAAGCGATGAAATTGACCAAAATATTCCCATGTCTCATGGTGATGGCATGATTCAGTAGTAGTGGGCATGGCAGGAACCGAGGTAGACATCATCGGGATATGCAACTTGCTTCATGTAGGTCGATCCTTTGGCAAGATGACTCTTGCACGAAGTTTCATTTTTATCCCTTTGGAAAATGCATCCCGTGGAATATTTTACCAATCCAATTATGTCATGATTATCATTTGTATTAACCCTTGATGATACATCCTTGTCTCGGGGTTTGTTTTCTTTCTTATGTTTGCAGCCATTTTTGTTATAATTCTAAGTAAGAAAAATGGCATGCTCATGATCTTACCGTTTCTGAGATGCATTACGATCTAGATGTGATAGCGAAACACCATGCTAAATCTCCCTTTGCATGTGATAAAATTTTGTATGAAGACAACAATTTATTTCCACAATGACAACAGTGCTTCCATTTGAATTCCCTTCCTCACATCTAGCATAGGAGAGGGCTTGACCAAGAAATAAGGTCAACTATCAACTGCCAGTTTCAAAATTTTGGACCATATCTTCCACTATTGGGGAAGTCCTTGTTGAAATATGGTTCAATACTGAGAGGGGGGGGGGGTGGTGAATCAATATTGTTGCTTCTTCACAATTTTAATCAATTTCAATTATTAATATTATTAACCATAACAATTGATCAACAAGAAAGTACAGTACATAGAATTTTAAATATAACAATCATAAAATTTGTATTTCTTTTACAAGATACAACTTGTAGGAGACACCAATATCCCTTCTTTCGAGCACCTACTCAAGGAGACACCAATCCCATGTTTTCAAGCACCAACTTGAGGAAGTTGCAACTCCCTATAGATCAGGCTCCAACCTGTAGAGGACTCCAATCCTCCCTTGCTCCTCCCTTCCACCCTCACTTCATGTGTATGTTTCAAGTTTTATATTCTTCTTTTAACTATGCTTCTATTATTGATCTTCTGAATTAGCTCACAGAGACATCTTCCTTTGGCCAATATTTTATGTTTATATAGTCTTCCAATAAGTATATTATATTGAAACATTGTGTCTTTTGTATGAATCAATGTACCTCTTCATTTAAAATAACAATAATGTTGTTTTAAGAACAAATTTCTTCTTTTGTTATTTATTTTATAAAATCTTCATAAAAGATTTTCAATTTCAATTTGAAAACCTTATTTGCCTTGTCTTTTATTTTGATTAGGTTTTCAGTCTTTATGAGTCGATCACAAGCATGGATCGACTCCTCTATTTCGATCCCATACTTTTCACTGCATTCTTTGCCTTCCAATAGATCAGATTTTGAGCTTATCTCTCTGGTGTATTTTGTGTACTGTCATGGTGGATGGGTGTTAATCTCGTGGCCCCTTTTCCCATAGGACCATGCATTATGATCAATGGCTAAATAGACGAGCGCAAAGCCTGTTCTAACTCTATCCCGAAGGCACTTCTCAAGTGAACACACAATATAACCAGGAGTTATCCTGGTTAGTGCTTTACCTAATCGTAACTTCACATTTACCATATGACCTTAACCTATGATTGAGAGTGAGCGCATACAAGGCTTATCTAGGAATTTATACATATCAATGGTTTAGACTTAATCAATTGTTGAGTAGACGGTTTAGGATTAACTTATATTCTTAATCAGATCGACGGTTGGATTTTAATCGACAATTGAGTGGACAATCCACATGATTTTTTCATTTGAAATATGAACTCAAAATATTCCTAATGCAAAAAGCAATACAACTTAGCATTGACAGGTGGATTATTAAATTTTTCATAAAATACTTTTCATGTTCGCTCTCTATGATTAACATTCGTGCATTTTGAATTGTGAATTATATTAGAGCCATCCAATCATGCTTCCATTATGATCCAATGATCAATGATCAATCATCATTGTTCACTACTCTTTCAATAACGAATTTGATTCGGTCCGTCCGATCTTATTTACACTTGATCATCATCATTCAATTCAACCATCACTGTAGACTTTGATATTAGTCTATCATTGTCGCTTTCTTCTGTTGGTTGGCTTGTAGTTCGAGGAAAATGCATTTTTATGGTCTCAATTATCCCAGTGATGTGGATAGTCCTGCATTCTACCTTATGAGAGACCTTGAATTAAAGTCATAGCTTTCCTAGGAAAGTTTTAGCTTGAGAAACCAATGATGAATTTGATTATTCATTGATTAGTGATGAAGTCTTTTCCAGAAAATGAGTTTAATTGACCTCCTTCTGCATGTGATTATGATGATGCAGATAACATTCCAAGGAGGGTTATGACTTTCATTTGATAGAGAGGAAGAACAACAAGCTTAGTGATTTTGTCCCTCTTTATCTGATCAATTGCTTCTTCTGTAGATGGATGTTAGTAACATATTTCAACACAAACTTTTGTTGGGAAATTTTTTATTTCTAATGCCACTTTTAATCAACCTTGTCTTATTAATTTCTTCATCTGTGACTTGTATGGATCCATATTGGATTAACCATAATGATGACCATATTGATCCTCTTTGACATCAATGCCAAATTCATAAAACCATGTCCAACATTGACCATATTGGCCCTCTTTGACATCAATACCATCACCATAACACCATCTCCGACACTCTTGTTAATATACTGATGAATTCCTCAATGATAACCAATGTCAATTATCACACCAATTCCCATCTCCCATTAAAGGTTAAAGTGAATTCCAGAGCCATTTTTGCATCTAAACCCTAGAATTTCGCAAAGAAAGAAAGTCATCCAACATGTGCAAATATCTCCTTGGCATGAGGGTTGTCTTCTATGATAGAAAATCCCTCGAGATTTTCTATGTTCACCGAGACTCCCATTGTAATTTACGGCATAGATATATCCTACAAGATTGCTTGAGCTCTGTAACAACACCTTTGAACCGAATTTTGGGTGAACTAGGGGAAATAACATTCAATTATCGGTATGGTACTAATATGAGGTATTGGGAGGTTTCTGTTGAATTATGTAGATGACAAGAGAATGATTAAGGAGATAGGAGGGGTAATCAAAATAAATAGTGGCATGAGGAAATAATCGGGAATAATCCAATTCGATCATTCACACATGTTTGAGGACAAAGGAATGATTAAGATAATAGGAGAGATAATAAAAATTATCAATGGAATAAGAGAATGATATGGATGTATGATACTATCATCATGCACAACTTAATAATTTGCATGCATGACTTAGAATTTCCTAAGTTTTGGGCTATTGAATTCGATAACTTGGATTTTTGTCAACATTTGAAGGGTAAATGGAGGAAAATATTGGGTACTAGAAGTCCTTAATAAATTTTTATGTCTAAGATAGAAAATATTAGAAAAGAGTGTAGAAACAACCTGGAATTTGTTGAACATACTCGAGTTATGGATGCCTAGTTGATGCCAATATCCCTCCTTGTTCCAATGATAAGTTTTGAAGAAAGCAGGAAAAACGATCTTGAATCCTTTTGCAGAACACTTGAATGTCTGGAGCCAAGGTGTTGGTGGCTATTATTTCAACCCTGCAAAAGAAATCCAAAGTGAAGTTGGTGCAAAAATGATAATACAAGCCAGAGACTTCCTACTTATTCTCAATATGTTGGTGGCATGATGTTATAGAAAAACATCACACTTTAAAAGAAACTCAATATTATCCTAGTGGAATATGAAATGGAATTTTTTTTGGACAACCCATTTAATGTTCACATGGAGTTGGCACAAGGAAGCATCCTGATTCGTATTTAGGAGAGGAACGAACTGATTAACATACTGAATAAAATAAACACAGAGATATGGATAACAACACAGATATCTAGTGAATAATATCTTCTATTGCATAAATGAAATAGGCTGAAACTAGAACTGAAACAACTTTCTCGAAATTTTGTAGCTATCTCTGAGAATATATGTGGCTGCTACACGCATATATCTGAGAAGAATGATTACAATGAGGCCCCATAGGAATTTTTAAAATTACTCATGAATTCCAAAACCCTAGACATCCAAAAACCCAACCCTAGGAGATGAAACACCAAAATTTATGTGGCCCCTATGGGTAAGTTGGTACCTCAACTTCCCAGGGTCATAACTTTTGCATACAAACTATGTTTTAGGCGTGTGATAGCCCATTGGAAAGGTATTTTCAAGAAATACACATTACGCCAATAAAATCTAACTTTTTCTATAGTTTGATTGTGGCGGGCCAAAAAAAATGGTTCAGTGCCCCAAAACGACCCTGGAAGTATAGAAAGATGTGCTGACATGAAAACATACAAAATAAGTCGGTTGGATTAGGTGGGAGGCCACCGGTATTCACCTCGAATATGTGTAGGGCTTCAGACAACCCCAAAAGTGTAGAACCCACAATTACAAATAAATACAGAAGAACATGTTGAACTAAAAATTGTCAAGAGGAGCCAATTGGAATAGGTGGGTGGCCACCAATATCCACGTGGATCAGTCCTCCACCCTTAGGAAGCAATGGTCTCCATTACATTGAGTTCCCCCATCAAGTGAGGAAACTTTTGTTGAATTTTTCCTCAGGTGAGTCACTTGCCTTGGTCTAGGAGCTACCCTGCCTTGACAACCCAATAAAATTGGATCCTCTACTAGAGAGTGCCCTTGACTTGTGTGTCCACTATCTAATCAACGGATGCTTGTTCCATGTAGTCAGGGTTGAGCTTTGTTGGTGTTAGTTGTTCTATGATCTCTGAGGTGTCCAATACTGGTGGAAAATATGGTCGAAGGAGGTCCACATTGAACATGGGGTGCAAGCCAAGGAAGGATGGAGTGTTGAGCTCAAAACCATTGTTACCCACGACCTTGGTGATAGTGTAAGGCCCGTAGCAAAGTGGGTGGAGATTTTGATGGGGCCCTGTAAGGTTACCTTTCTGAAAATGTAACCAAACCTTGTCTCCCACATGAAACTAGTGTGGTACCCTGTGTTGATCATGGAGTTGCTTGAACTTAGCATTAGCTTTCTACAAAATCTCATGGACCTGTTTGTGGATGTGTTGAATCTGCTCAATGAATCCAGTGGCTTTATCGGTCTCAGACTGAGACGGGAAGATTCATGTGTGGTTGCAAGAGGTAGTGCAACATCAATGGGACCCAAGGGTTGGAATCCCAGCCCCACCTAAAATGGGTTATGTTCGGTGGAGCTATGGAGAGCCCTGTTGTAACTATGTTGAACATAAGGGAGACTCTCATCCCATGTACACAAATGCTTAGAGTTGTACATGCGTAGTATGTGCACAATCGTCTGATTGACGACTTCTATTTGGCCATTGGTTTGGGGGTGGAAAGCAGTGGATTTAGTGATCTTAGTGTCCAAAAGTGACCAGAGACTCGACCAAAATGTACTGAGGAACCTTATATCTCGACCGCAGATGATGGTATGGGGTATCCCAAAATGGACCCAAACTCGTTCGAAGAAGAGCTTCTAAGTATCTTCCAATGTGATGTTCTTCTTGCAGGTTGTGAGGATGGCCATCTTAAGAAATCGATCAAGTACCACAAATACACAATCATTGCCTTTCTTGGTGGACGACAGACCATACATGTAATCCATCGAGATGGATTCCCAAGGATTCTCAGGAGTAGGAAGAGGGGTATATAGACCTTGCTTATTGATGATTGGCTTGGAAATGGCACAGGCAGTGCAAGATATGATATACTTGCTGACGTCTTGGAAAATTTTTGGCCAATGAAAAGGTTTCTGTAGAACAAACACAGTTTTCTCCACACCAAAATGTCCTGCCATTCGACTGTAGTGAGCCTCCCAAATTAGCTTTGCACACTCACTTGTAGTAACACAGAGATGGCCCAAATGGCATAATAGTCCATCCTGAATGTGAAAATTGGTGACATTCGCACCTATACCCAAGAGATGATAGGTGATGGTGAACTCTGGATCTTGCTGATAAAGTTGGGGCCACTCAAATGCCTCATGTCCATAGGAATGGAGCACGATGGTGAGTGTAGCCACGAGAGGTTGACTAAGGCAGTCAACGACGCGGTTTGTGCTCCCTATATTATACTTGATGTTGAGATGGAACTGTTGTAGGTAGGTGGACCACTTATGATGGCAGTTGTTTTGCAACTTCCCCTATGTTTGTATGAACTGTAGAGGCTTGTGATCAGTGTGGATGATTGTCTCCTTTCCTAGAATTTAATGTTTCTATTAACGACATGATTGTACAATGGAATACATTTCATTGTCATAGATGGGGTATTTCCAGATAGTATCTGAGAGTGTCTCACTATGGTAGGCTACCGAATGACCGTGATGAGTGAGAACCGCGCCTACAACATAGTTAGATGCATCAGTCTCAATCTTGAACGGTTGTTGCAGATCGGGCAAGGAGAGTACTGGGGATGAGCATAAGAGATGCTTTATATCATCAAAAGATCATTGTTGTTCCTTCCCCCACATGAAATTTTCCCTATAGTTTCCCTTGGTCACATGGTTGAGGGCCCATGCAATATGGGAGAATCCCAACATGAACCGTCGATAGAAGTTGGCCAGTCCCAATAAGCTCTGAAGCCCAGTTAGTGTGCTTGGGGCTGGCCAGTCACATATGACTTGGATATTAGTTGGATCAACATGTACCCCATTCTCACCAATAATGGAGGCCAAGTATTGGACCATGTTCATGCCAAATGAGAATTTTTCCAAGTTGGAATATATATTGTGTTTCCGCAAAGTGCTCAAAACCTATTGAATATGTTGCATCTGCTCCTCCCAAGTTCTGTTGAAAATGAGGATGTCATCCAAATATACTGCCACAAAAGAGTTGGTGAAGGGTCTCAATACATCATCCATCGACCTCATGAAGGTGGCTAGTGCATTTTTTAAGCCAAAGGGCATGACTAGCCATTCGAAGAGACCTTCTTTATATTTGAAAGTTGTCTTCCATACATCAGTTGGTTCGATGGGAACTTGGTGGTAGCCAGACTTTAGGTTAATATTGTTGAAGAAATTTTCTCCCTTGAGTTGGTCAAGAAGGTCATCAATTATGGGAATTGGGTACCAGCTCCTGAATGTGATTTTGTTTAATGCTCTGCAATCAATGAAGAGTCGTCAGGTCCCATCCTTCTTCTGCACCAGTACAATCGAGATTCCGCAAGGGGAGGAGTTGGGTCTGATGTGCCCCTTTTGAAGAAGCTCTTGGATCTAACGCTTGATTTCATCATTTTCCATCAGTGAGTGATGATAAACTGGTCCATTAGGAATAGGTGCACCGGGGGTTATATCAATTGGATGCTTGACTTGGCAATGTGTCGGTACCTCGATGGGTGAGGAGAAGATGTCTCTGTACTCTTCCACAATCATGTCCACTTACTTTTTCTGCAAAGAGAGGCTCTATGTAGAGGCCACTAATGTGGCAGAAAACTTCTACTTACTATGAGCATGGATCATAAATAAGATGAACTTCCCGATCTGTGAAATAACCTTACTGCATTGCTTAGCAAAGATTAAATAAATAGCGGTAGGTGGCGCTACCTCTGGTATTCTGTACAATTTTCCACTCAAAGTAATAATAACATTGCGGGGTCTAGACTCATACACAACATGACGCTTCAAAAAATATGGTTGTCCTAAAAGAACATCACAAAATTCAAGGGGAGCAATATCACACTATACCTTGTCTTTGAAAGGCTTGATGTCATAGGGTAGATGACACTGTTGGCTAACACAGATATCTCTTCCTTGGCAAAGCCAACCGATGGTGTAGGGTTGCGGGTGCAGTGTCATCAGTAGGTCTAGCCACTTGACGACCTCTGATGAGATCATTTTATTCTAATTGCCGCTATCGATAATGAAATGAATCAGATCCCCCTTTACCCACATATGTGAGTGAAAGAGGCATTCCCCTTCCTCTAGTTCATCTGGTTCGCTTGGCTAGAATTTGGTGGTAGAGACAATGGCATTGAGTTCACATCGATAATCCACTTCCCTCCTTCTAGATTTTATTAGGATTTAGAATCGACTCTCACTCAGAAGCCTTCATCTCGTCCATGAGTGATTGCTTGGAGCGTAATTCTTCGATGTTGTGCCAAGGGATTTTATGGTATTCACACCATTTTCCCGTGTCCTTCTTTGTCTTCTCATTACCCTTCTTGTGTTGTGGACTGGACTGGTTTTCCTGAGAGTGGTCATCTTTTCTTTGTCCCTTATTGTGTGAATTGGGGCCACCTTTTCCCTACTTCGGATGTGAGGAGTTTGCAGATCCAAACTCTCACCTCTTCCGCTTAAATTTATGCTCGATCTTGACAACATATCTATAAGTCGTACCCAATGAGCCGATGTCTAGAAAATACATTTATGTTTGAATGTATCTATGAAAACAACCGTGGTATTTGAGCACCAGATGTCGCTTAGAGTATTTGATACCCAATTTGGTACGTAGGGTATGGAAAATATTGGTGAAATATGGTATTGTCTGGTCCCTTTCCTGACACAAGGTGGTCCATCTAGTGTACTGGTCCTCGTAGCTTCCAACAGGGTAATATTGTTCTTTAATGGTATCTTGAAAGGAATCCCATGTAGGGGCGACCACAAATATTGCAGATTCATCTATGGCCCTTTTCTCAGAGTAAGTATCCCACCAGTCCTTAACATGGGGGATGGCCTTGAGGAGTGCAAAAGTAATATTTTCCCTATTGAAAAAATTGTGGAACAAAAAATACCCTTCAAGTAGATTCAACCATTTATCTACAACATCTCCATCTATCAGTCCTTCAAATAATGGAATATCAAAATTTACATGTACCTTGAAGGGTGTTAAATGGATGCTTGATGAAGATGCTTTTCCTGTGGACATTCGTCGAAGGATCTGTGCAAAGTTGTCCATCATTTTGTTCCTTTTTCGCGCAAGGGCTTCCTCGAGCAACATTTTAAAAGGATCTCCTGCTCCATCATATTTCTTTTAGTCCCCCATGGGTTTTTGTCGGGCTAGGCATGATCGATCTTGCAAAGGCTCGATTGGTTCGAGTCCCAACTTCTTGTACCCAGATCTTGTCGGGGACATGCACGAAGAAAAATAAATGAAGAGAAGACTGCTATGATACCACTAATCTAGATTTAGGAGCAAAACAAACTGATTAACAAAATGAATACAATAAACATAGAGATATGGAGAACAACATAGATATCCAGTGAACAATATCTTCTATTGAATAAATGAAATAGGTTGAAACTGTAAAACTGCATAATTGAAACAACTTGCTTGAATGGTGGTAGCTATCTCTGAGAAGAGATGTGGTTTCTATGCACATTCGTCTGAGAAGAATGATTACAATGAGGCTCCAGAGGCCTTTTTAACATTACTCATGAATGCCAAAACCCTAGACATCCAAAAACCTAACCCTAGGATATAAAATGCCAAAATTTATGTGGGCCCCTATGGGTAAGTTGGTACCTCAACTTCTCGGGGTCGTAAATTTTGCACATGATCTCCGTTTTAGGCGTGTGATAGCCCGTTGGAAAGGTATTTTTGAGAATTATGAATTACACCATCAAAATCTAACTTTGTTTATAGTTTGAATGTGACGATCCAAAAAACCATTGTTTAGGGTCCCAAAACAGCCCTGGAAGTACAGAAAGATGTGTTGACATGAAAACATACAAAATAAGACAGTTAGATTAGGTGGGAGGCCACCAGTATCCAAATGGAATATGTGTAGGGCTTCATACATCCCCGGAAATGTAGAACCCACAATTACAAAGAAGTACAGAAGAACATGTTGAACTAAAAACTGTCAAGAGGAGCCAGTTGGAATAGGTGGGTGGCCACCAATATCCACCTGGATCACATCTTTTGTGCTTGTAATTGAATAAAAATGGAGGCTATCCCTAGGAAGTTGGTGGATCTTTTCTCTTTTTTTCTCTTTTTTTCTATTTTTTTCTTTTCTCAAACCATGCTTGTTGGTAAACCGGTTTTCAAACATAGGTTTGTCTAGTTACACCATGAAAGTGGTTTTCACAACTAATTTTATTTTTACTTGGTGATATCAACCAATATCTAGTTTTCTAATATCTCCAAGGCTGGGAGTACCTAGAATCAGGTTTTCACTACCAAATATTTATTAATTTTTTTTTCTCTCTTTTTCTTTTTAAATTAGAACTGGAAAAGAGATTAGGAGGTTGTGGATGTAGGTGGCATAGACACATTACTTACAACTTCTAGATTTGTTTGCTTGACTAGATCTTCAATAAACTCCTCTCTGTATTTGGTCCTTTGGTATAGCCTCAACCGATGACCATTGGCCATCAATGGATTCCTTTCTTCATCGATGGTGTGAAGCTTGATGGAACCATTGTCATAAAAAGTGTCAATTTCATATGGCCCTAACCATCGAGTGTAGAATTTTCCCTTGAAATATTTATACCTTGAGTCAAATAGGATGGTGCAATATCCTTCTTTAAACATCTTCTTCTTGATGAATCCATTGTGTCGCTTGGCCCTTTTTTTTTGAACTAGAGAAATCTACTACAAGGCAGCTTTATAGATTTCATCAAGTTCATTGATTTGGTTGAGATAATGTTATTGAGCCTCTAAGATATCCAACCTCACTTGCACAATTGTTCTCAAATTCTATTGGAAGAACCATGTGCTTCCCATACACAAGATCAGAGGGAGTGAATCTCGTAGTATTCCTCCAGGTGGTTCGGTAAGCCCAAATGATTTTGGAAGCATCTAAGCCCAGTCCTTGTGATTTTGTTGGACTGTCTTGGTCAGAATGGCCTCCAATACTTTGTTGGTGACCTCCACTTATCCATTTTCCTGAGGGTGGTATGGAGTAGACATCTAGTGCTTGATCTTAAATTTCTTGGTGATAGTTTGGATCAGCTGAGAAGTGAATTGGGTCATGTTGAGGGGTCTTAGATCCATTTAACTCAACAACAAGAACCAAACCTACCTAAGAGGCCCAATTAGACTCGTAAGCATTTGATGAGTGGCAAGGTTCTCCAGATTTACGATCTAGTTGGGTTTATCGATGGGCTTTAATTGTGATTGACAGACATATATGTCTTTTATGTTAAGCCTTCTTCTGAGGCTAGGTAATTATATTTTTTGGTTATTTTTCTAACGTTAAAACAAAAGGAAGATGAAACTCTAGACTAGATGACAGAGAGAAGCTAACTATGTGTTTTGGTGGAAGGATGGGTTTAGGATAAACTTTACCCTATCATGCAAACAAAAAATCTCTAAAGAACTTCAAACTAGCATTAATACCATTTTAATTAGTGGACATTCAACATCGTCTCAGATAACAATTAAAGAAAAGAAACATACATGTGATAAGAATCTAGTGCAAGAAAAGTAATTTCCAATACTCTATCATCAATCACATGTTAACACACAATCAATTTTTGGTCATCAATTAGAAAAAAAGAACTATTACAGCATCATAAGATAACTTTAAATATAGGTATAACACCTCTTACTCAACAAAGAAGAAAATATTGAATCCGAAGACATAGATAATCCTCCTCGGTCTAAACACATTCACGCCTTAGATGATAGAAGTGTCTTTGGTTCTAAACAAAACTTCTTAATTAAATAAACTTTCACAGAAGTAGTTCTATTACAAAATTTCATAAAAATATTTCTCTCCAAAACCATCGACCCCTAAAAATGAGGTCGATCTCCCTATTTATAAAGAATCACTAAGATAAAAATCACTAATAAATTTCGTGTTAAGTGAACCAAAATGAAACATGGCATATTTATCTCTTTGTTCTCCTAAGATCATATGATCCTTTCACTGCAGTGGATTATTTCTATCATATTTCGACCATTGGAAGAAGAGGTCTTCACATGTGTTTGCATATGGGAACTTATGTTGATCCATCGGGGCGAAGAGGACTTCCTTTATCTCTACTTCTTGTTCCTTATACTTGATAAATTTGACACTTAAGCGTTGTAAGACTTCCAAAGCTTTGATCGGGGCTTCAATGAAATTCTTCTCTAGACCCGGGATCATGCTTGAATTTCACGAAATATCTATTTCCCATGCCAGGTCTTTCTCTTTATGTTGTTTAACAATATCTTGTAAGTCAGAGAAATATTTAGGTGGACCAAACTCTGGAAAATTAATTCCCTTCATTTCCAGGTTGATTTTCTCCCATCTTTTCTCGCATTCTTCCCACCTTTCTTTCATTTTTCGCTGAGGCTCTTGGACCATGCAAACCCAGTGTTCGGCTACTTTACGTATTTGAGAAATGCTACTATCCATCAACACTCGAATCCCATGCTCCTCCGAATCACAACCCTTCTTTATTTCACTGATGTATAATCGATTCATTCTAAGGCATGATGTGCCTTTTCGAACCTGTTGCATATCTTTGCAGGTCTCCATCCCCATTAAAGTATCTTCTTGAAGATTGGCTATTCAGGCGGTGAAGAGGTCTCTTTTTCTTCTGAATTTATCATACATTTCTCGGAACTCGTTCTTTAAGAGTACCACCACATGTGTCGAGTTCTATTAGTACTCATCATGATGACGAAGATGGTCTAATTATTTTCTCATGGCAAGTGCATCCTCTTCATCCTTCTTTTCTCTGTCAAGTGTGGAATCTATTATGTCTATACCAGCTCCAATCATCTCGGTCATCTTAGCATGCTCTATGTCAAATATTGTTTCTTCTGTGTTCATGAACAGAGTGTTATCCAAGGTGAATTTTATTTTCTTGGCCGTCCTTTTCATCACGTATTTTCTCTTCCTGTCATAAGTAATGGCCTGCATGTCGACGATTTCATCTACATTCTCCAGAATTTGTTGAGCTCCACAGGACAACGTATTTTCTAGGATTCCTGGTGTGTAGAGATGCTTCATGGTATCTTCTTGTGATGGCTCTTGTTCTCTTTCATGGCCAAGCATGCCCGTCTGCTTGGAAGGGGATTTTCTTGGATGATCTGTAGGCTGGTCATCCTGCATGGTCTCAATGATTGGCTGCATTTTCACTCCAGATGAGGGAGTAGGCGAAATCTCAATACCGATTGAAGGTTCGGCTCGTGAGGTGCCAATTTCTGGTAGCTTCATTGTTCCTCCTTGTTCACCTATGTCAATGTCATATTTGGAGATGGAACCATGTGGCTGAGTCTCTCCTGTCGGCTGTGTTTCCAATGAAATGAGAAATTCATCATCAGTAGTGAGTCTGGCATCCTAGCCATCCTCCCACGGTTTCGGTACAATTTCATCAGAAGCCACAATAGATACTTCGCCTGGGCTTTCCTCCTCGGTGATTACAAACATAGATATGTGTGAAACCTCTGAGCCTTCATCATCATTATATATAGTGATTAGGTCCACAAGAACGGTTGTCACCCCTATTTCACTTGATACTCCTGTTGGACTTGGCTAAATTGCAGTTGTTATCGGAGAGCTCACCTGGACAATTTCTTCCCGATCAACAATTTCTATTGGCATAGAGGTACTTGAGCCATTTGGCTCTACCTCCTAGTCATTGGTGTTAATCATTGTAATCCTCAGTGGTTCAATCAAAGGGTTAAGTGGGGCATCTTGTTCTGCCCTTTGTATGGCTCTTTGGGCTTCTTCTAGTAACATCACCCCCCTCCTTCTTGCCTCTGTTGCTTTCATTTTTCTGATTTCATCTCTGACCCTGAGAGCTTATTGAGTTGTATTCTCTATTGTCTAAACCTACTTTTCCAGGGACATCGCTTTGAACTTAGTCATATTTGGGTTGGCCCTTCTTTGCAGTAGTTCCTCCCAGTCTTGGGCGCCTTCGGTGAAGATTTTGTCTTCAAAATTATCATGAGCATACGGCCAATAGGAGGATACCTACACCACGTGATGGGGAACTAAGCCCTTGGGATCATGCTTGTGAAAGCAACATGTATGAAACTGGTACTCAAGATGATTGAGACCCTCATGTTTCGCATGTGCAGTATCTCTGACCATGTAAAATCCTATGTGAAAACCATAGGGAATGAAATCTCTCTTCTTGTCTTTGACCAGGGAGGCATTGTAGCCTTGCAAGATGGTTTAGTAGCAAATGACACTCTAATATAAGTGTTATTTTCTTCAAAGTACCAATGGCCAAATTTTGTTATCATCTTCTTTGTCACCACTGAAATCTGAGGGCACTCTTTTCTAAAGACGAGGAAGTAAACCTTGGCTAGGAAATCATTGCATATTAAAGCATATGATATCTTATATCTATTTTCCCACCATATGTTGAAATAGACATCTACATGCAATTCGAAAACATGCCAACTCAAATTCATACATGCAAAAATGTTCCTTGCACAAATTAAATCCAGCAAGTAGGATGCCATGTAGAAAGTCAGAACCTCTCCTTCCTTTTGTATCTGATCCTGTGAAATATTTAGACTGAGTTGCTTGGAGATAATGGCTCCCCAATTGAAGTTTCTCCCCAAAATTTCCACGGTGTATGCTAAGGGAATCCATGCCTCTGAAAATTTGGAGCAATCTTTTTCTCCATATAATCGGCAAATTAACACCATGAGATACATGTATGACTCTCGAAGATTTACTGTGTTGTACCAGCCAATGATCCTATTTGTGAATTTCTTGTCTTCTTTCCACCACGAGGCTAGCAATTGGCTGGTATCATGAATCTCGTAGAACTTGACCATGAATTCTGTGTTTAACATTTCCTCTGGGTCTCTAAGTTTGTAGTACTTATGCACCTCCATCAGAAGAAAAACACCAACGCACTCACCTTGTTCATTGTTGATGGTGCACTTTACCATGTCAGCATGGTCAATTATCCATCCCAAGGTCTCGATGCAGGGAAGAATTGGGGTCCAGCTATCCACCCTTTCATATTTGACCTCTGAATGTTTAGAAACACCTCATCATCCAATATTCAGACATTTGGATTTCTATGAGGCATGAACTCAGGGTAGTCCTCCTGACTAATTTTCTTTTACAGCTCACCCCAATGTGGGAGCACCACTTTAGACCTTGTGGTCGCTTCTGTGTCATTGAATGTTGGAGGCTGGATAAACTTCTTCTTGGTGGATGTGCGGATAATCAATTCCATATTTGAGGCAAAATACAACTCCCTTGCAACACTCAGCGTAGTTCTGTCCCTGACCTCTGGTTCCTTTATCTTGGGCATCCTTGGTGAGAGCCTGATTGTTGGCTTTCTTGGAGGCATTTTCTGCAAACAGACAGAGTGAGATACCAACCTCTAAAAGTACTATGGATGCAATTGCAAATGTAGAAATGATGAAGACAACACATACCTCTTTCTTGCACAAGATTAAATTGGTATAGAGTTAAATATCGGTTGTAAGCTCTTAAATGTGCTCTCTCTCTCCTTCAACTACTTCGGGGAATAAAAGATTTGTGCACATAATGACGCGTTTGAATATGTATTTGTAATTTAAATGAAGAGAATACTTACCTTGTCGCATCAGTTATTAAATTCAATTTTGTAAATGTGCCCTGCACAATCCATCACTAAATCTAAACCACTCTCAGGATTAAATGAAATGCAAACTGGTGGTGCAGGAGCGGGTTACTTCGTATTTTATCGAAAAATTAAAACTTCTACTGCTTGGTTGGTGTGAGGGATAGTAATGTGGGTTGAACGAAACATTAATTGGCCTCTTAAATAACAAAATCTGATCTTATCCATGTCGAAAGTATCCCATCAAACTATCGACCCTTCTCGTATTTTTAACACTGGTATGATCGGTGTCAGGGGTAAAAGGTAGGGTCTTGAAATGGAAACAAAGCATAGAGAGGCTAGTATCCTCGATGTAGAATGTCGAAGGTTTGACAAAACCCCCGTCGTATGATGTCCTATCAGTTTGTCGATAGCAAACGAGCGGATCGACGTCGATGATTTTATTAAACGTTTTCTTTTTTCGTTGATACCTTTAGCCGAAAGCTCTGATGTCGACCCAAAAATTCATACAATAATGACGTGGAAATGTTGACTTGGAGATACGGAAACAACACGAGGAACATCAAGAGATAACGTAGAGAAAGTAGGATGCGTTGTATGAAATACTTACATGACAAAGACACATCGCAGTTGATTTCAAACTTCCTGTGGGAAACATTCCTTCCACATCGGTGATTTCCTATAGACATCAGTGTAGTTTCCACATCATGTTCTACAGATGTCGAAGTCATAACGAGGATTGACAATCAATGATCGATGAAGCATTAAAGTGAAAATTTCCACAGTTTCGTCTCTCGAATTCTGTCAATGTCGAACATGTATCGGAGATCGACAATCAACGATGGCAATTTATTCTGTTTGTGATTTACCTCTCGAAACTTGCCGACACCGAAGGATATCAGTGATGTTAAAATACTATCTTATATTCCAAATTTCATCAATCAACGATTGTTAAAAGTTTTAAACCGTGCACCTTTCGGGCCTATCGCGCATTGTTACTTAGAGAAAAAATCAATCCGTCAAAACCAAACAAAAAATGGTCGATGATAAGGTTTAATGACATAAAATAAAGAAAATTCATTCATTGATGATGCAGACTCTGACTTAGAAAAATGAAAAGTGGTACCCAAAAAGAAAAGATTTTGCAAATACTTTTAGGGTGTGTTGAGTGCTCAACAGGTCCCTTGGTCAGTGACAATTTCTCGAGGGACCCTCAAGTGAAAAAAAAATTCTTCATAAAAAAATTCAACCATATCCTGCTCAGTATCCCTTGGTAGAGCCTTAACTTCAACCTACTTAATCACATAGTCAATGCATACCAGTATATACACAGTTCATCTTGACATTGGGTTGATTGGCCCTAGAAAGTCAAGGGCCCATTTTTCAAATGGCTCCACCAAAACCTAAGGTTGTAGTGACATCTCATCGGACCAAATTGTTCGACCCATCTGCTAACACTTGCCAAAACTTCTGACATATTTCTTAGCTTCCCAAAAAATGGTAGGCCAATAATACCTAAGATGTAGTACTTTATTTGCAGTTTTTTTGTTAGTAAAGTGACCTATGCAAGGTTCTTCATGGTAGGATTTTAGAATATCATAGATCTCATCCCCTTGAACATAGCGTTAGATAATATGATCCATATCGGTACAGAATAAGTACACTTGGATCCATGAGTACACAACACTCTATTGGATGACCCTTTATCATTCTCTTGGCGAAAAATGTTATAGGGGATTCCCTGTAGCCATATAGTTATCAATGTTTGTAAACCAAGGTGTTTTAGTTGACAAAGAAAATATATGTTCATTTGGAAAAGTGTCTTCTACAAGAATAGCTTATCCCTCGTTAGTAAACCTAGAGTGAAAACTAGCAACCACATTTTCCCTCCCATGCTTATTGAGGATTGTAATGTCGAACTCTTGAAACAAAATTAGCCATCATGACAGGCTTATTCATGAGATAACGGATGGCAATGGTTAGTATGAACAAACACAAGGTAACTAGTAATGTAATGATGAAATTTGTTAATAGCATATACAACAAGAAGAAACTCTTTCTCAGTTGCAGTATAATTTTGTTCAACTAGAGTGAGATTCTTACTGTTGTGGTAGATGTCATAAGGACATTGTTGCTCTTTCTACCCCAACACGGCTCCAATATCCATATCCAAAGCATATATATAAATAAGGAAAGGTATGGATTAGTTTGGGCCCCACAAGACTAGTGCAATTGATAATTTCTCCTTCAAGGCTTCAAATGTAGCTTGAGATTGGACAATCCAGTATAATTCTGCAGTTTTTACAAGAGATTGAAATAGGGGTGATGCTATCTTAGTAATTTTTTCTATGAATCTCTGATAGTATCCTACATGCCTTATGACATTACAAACATCGTTCCGGGTCATTGGAACTAGAATCTTGAGGATGAATTCTATCTTATCAAGATCCACATGGATTCATGTTTGTGATATGTGGTAGCCTAACATAAGTCCCTCTATGTGTCATTTCTCATTGCTGAGAGAGAGGTTTATCTCCTAACATCTGATCGGGACTTTATTGAGATTATTTAAGGTTTCCTCAAAGGTATCTCCATATATGATAAAATCATCCATGTAAATTTCCACACAATCATTAGTCAAGTTAGAAAATATCCCAAGGACATCCCTTTGGAAGGTTGTTGGAGCATTACACAATCCAAATGGGAACACTTGGTAAGCATAGGTTCCCCAAGAGCAGGTGAAGGTTGTTTTCTCTTGGTCTTTAGGTGCGATCCAGATTTGACTGTAGCCACTAAATCCATTAAGAAAGGAGAAAAAAAAAATTCATGTTGGGTGCCAAGGACTTGATCAATGAATGGAAAAGAAAAGTAATCATTTAAGATTTCCTTGTTTAGTTTTATGTAGTCAACATATACATCCCATTTACCATTCTTATTTGGCATAATAACTAAGGGTGAAACCCACTTATTGTCAGAAATTATATATATATATATATATATATATATATATATATCGATATATCGGGATCCAAATTAGGATGGATCCATTTCATATCAATATATTCTCGGGAAAATGCATCATTGTGCTTTCTTAGAATCCTAATAAGTTCCTCTTGTTGAGAAAGCTCTAGTTTAGCATTAATTTTTAAGGTCTTCTCGGGATGAATTTCAACCAATAAGTTATGATTCTTGGATATAGAATCTAAAGGAATCATTATGCCAAGTTGTTGTTTCAATTCAATTGGTGAGCAGGTCTCCTGGGAATGGTTCCCCAAGATATACCCAAGGGATGAATGGTTGGTTGTGTGAAGATGTGCTATGAAGGTACAAATAAAATCATCCTCAGTTTCTTCTCTAAAGGTTGAGGCTTGGTCAAGAGACCATATAGGTTGGGTGGTCTCCTCATCATTGTCTTCAAGCCAAGGAGGATTCTCCAAGTTAGAAGAAGGTTAGGCATGGGGATAGAGGGTAATATTGTTTAGTGGAACTTCCATGAGAGATGGTCATATCCCTTGATCTGCATCTAATATATGTTTCATCGGTAGCCAACCAGGGTCTACCCTAAGTTAATGGATATCCCCTAGATTGGATTTTGGCTGCAAGACCATAAAGTCAGTTGGGTACTCCCATGAATATACAGAAACAACTATATCTTCAAGTATTCCCTCAATATTTATTGTAGATCTATATGCTAACTTAATGACTGCATGGTTGGTCATATACCAAGTAACTAAATCCTTCCATTTTATCCTTGGTCATAACATTTATACATGCCCCTAATTCAATCAAGGTATTGGGAATGGAAGTGTTATTGATATTAATATTAACAACTAGACTTGCTAGGTCCATGTATTTGGCCACAAATATTTTTCCTAGCATTAGATCAGCCAATTTCATTATTACATAAATAATTTTGGGATCCTTCTTCTTCCTACATGGCCTCTTCAAAAAAGGTTCCCGGACAACATTAACATAAATTGGGACATCCTTAATGGCTTAAAATAAGTGAATTTTAACACACACATTTCTAAGTTCCCCTAAAAAAAAAAATTGGTTGTGGGGGACTTTTCTAGACATAATATTTCCAAATATGGGGGAGTTGGAATTGATTATCTTACATGTGGTTGTTCTGAGGTAGTATCCTGAGTCTTTGAAGAGGAATTGATGATTTGATTATCCAGTTCGGTAATACTTTCCTCATCATCTTGTTCCTAAATAATGGGGGTAGTCTAATCATGAAACACTTTTCATGAGTGTAGATGAATATATTTACAATCTGCAGAAGAATTGACATATCTTGGAAAATGGGGCAGTTCAATGATGTAGGTGAGTTGTACTACTTTATTATTTGGGTTAGCTATGGGTTGGGTAGGTAGTTGTGATGGTTTCTGAGGAGGTTGGTTGGATGGAAACTATATTTTTGGTGGTTGTTGGAGTGGTGAGTGAGATTGAGGAGAATATTGTTGGGTTTGAGAAGGAAAGCTTCCAATATATGTAGGCCCTTGCAAACCCTACTACCAAGGATGGTTTTGAGCATGGGCAGACCATTCCTACCTTGGCACAGATGGGTACCATTTTTGAGGTGGGTACAGGTCAGGTATGGAAAAAAATATTGAGGTTGTTCTTGTGCCATACCAGGTGGTTGCAATGTCCATGGTCACTTCTAGGATACAAAGAAGATTTGTTTAGTTTCTTTTTTAAACCATTTTTATACAACCTTCAGCTCAGGAAAATAAGGGTAATATTTGGTTTCATGCCTTTGCTCATAAATAACACACACCTCCACATTGTCTAAAGGGAATTCCTGGAGAGGGTGTTTCTTCCTACATCTAGAGAAAAAGATGGTCAATGCCTAGTACACTTCTTATTTCTTTTTCTTAGCCCGCAAGGTATCTAACTAGGAGCTAAGTGAGCTAAGAATTTGATTTTAAAATTATCCAACTTATTTCCTATCCCATCTCTAGTAACACCTCCTCCACTGAACGACCTGGTGACCTTTGAAACTATATATCTAGGGCCTCTCTCATATTTTGTAGCTTGCATGAATAGTACCTACACAGCTGACAAATTTCATTGTATGTCAATTGGGAGATGTCTCCAAATCCCATGATATTTAATACATCTATATAGTGATTCCTAATTCCCTGAAGGAGAATAATGTACAGAGTTTCAAGGTCTAATGCATTTTGTTTTGTTCTTTGTATATTATACTAGAACCTCTTAATATAGTATTCTATCCTTTCTTTATCCCTTTGTGTCATTTTGAAAATTTCCTCCTTGATATCCCTCACCTTACAGTAATCTTGGTACGTCTTCAAGAATTTATCTCTCATTTCATCCCATGTTTTAATAAAGTTCCCCCCAAACCCCATGAACCGATGGAGTGTTGCTTCTTTTAGAGTGGTTGGGAACAACTTAAGCTTCTGGGCATATTTGGAGTAGTCATAACTCTAACATAAGACATCAAATTCGAAAAGAAATGTATATAGATCCTCACTAGCCATGCCTCAAAAATTGGACAAGCTGGAGAGTGGAATGTTTTTCATTTTAGTCATACCATCTAGTTCTTGGATAGGAAACTCAAATGTGATGGGTTCTTTTTGTTTTGATTCTTTCACTTCCTCACCCATGTCGAGGAACTTAGGTCCCTAGAACGCTAAAGATTCATTTGATTCAATGGAGTGATCAGGGTCTTCAATAATATTCCCTAGGTAACCTTGATCTTTGGGAATGGGAATTTTAGAAACATGCGAGCCTGTAACTACATCAGTTGTAGATTCAATCCTAGAGGGACTATCTGGGATGTTGAATGTTATTTCATCATTAAAAACTTTGGGATGGGTTCCTGGGACACCTTGAGGATTCCCTCGTCCTCCCAGTTTACCTGTGAGTTTGTTAGTGTTGTGAGTGGCTCCTCTTGCACCATGTGAAAATCCCCAAACGTTCTTATCTCCTCTAGTCATGCATCCTAATATGACCTAATGCATGATAACCTGGACAAAGGTTATCAAAGGGGTAGTTGACAATTCTCTAAGGTTACCTCTATTTCAATATATTTTCTTAGAATTGGTATAAAATAGAGATCCTAGTCCCTCTAGTGCCTCCCAAACAATGACACCAAAAATTACGGTGTTTTTATTACCCTCCTAAAGTTGATAACAAGTTGAAATCATTTATTCATTTAATTATCAACCTAGGGTCATTTATGTTTGCAAAGAACTATGAGAAATAGACACATGACAAAGTTATGTATTGACTAATTACAAATTGTATGATATATTATCAATTCTATCAAGAAGAAAATTCATGCAAATGAAATAAATATATTGTAACTTAAATCTATTTTAACTCAAATCTAAACCAATGTAAAAGAAGCAATTCTATTGAGCTAAAAACTAAACTAAAATTGAAACATTAACATAAAATAAGTTCCTATTACTCTCACATCCAAGCTTAGTTAATGGCACTTATAATGCTGAAATAATTATGAATTCCATCCTATGCCATGCACATTCTAGCTCTCTACTAAACATGTGTATAAGAATAAATCTAATTCTAAAACAAGCTAGTTCTATAGTAAATACGATCCACGTGAAATGGAATGATAGCTCACAAAAACAAATTTTGGTATGAAACTACAGAGCATTTCACTATGGAAACTAAAGAAACTAAATAAGAATAACAACATGGTGCCTTACCTCAAGTGGTCCCCCTCAAGGATAGGCTTGTGCGTTAGCTAAAACTCACCACAACACTTTAAACAAAGACCATGCAGAGGAATTGTATTCGATGCATATGTATTGAAAATAAAAGAGAGTGTATTATAAATAGTAGCATAATAGATAATAAGTTATCCCTTGAGGTGAGGGAAGATCTAGTTATATAGACGAGAAAGGTACCGGCTTGTTTAAAAAATACAATGGCAAGGGCCCTCGAATCAGGGCATACAGTTTTCATTTCAACAAACATTGGAGCATTGTGATATGTGGTTGGATGAATTAATTTTGCAGCTGTAGAATTCCTGAGTTCCCATCAAGTAGAGGCGAGTGGAAAGGCCCGAGGGACTGTGAGTAGTGAAATGGGATTATGTCCCTTGGTTTTTGCAAGTTGAGGGGAAAGAGAGTTGGTGGACTAGAATTAGCAGTGGGAATTGACTTTTAAGATGGGGACAATAGCCAGCCTTAGGGACCATAGTCTCTTGTGGATTCGTAGCCCCATCTCGGGGGTGTATTTCTATTGAGAACTGGAACATCAAGGCTATGGTTGGGAGGAACGTATTTCCTCTGCAGCGGGTTGCATATCTTTAAGATAATTTTTCTTGTATGTTGTGTTCATTTATGTTAAATGTTGATATGGTTGCTATGCAAATTTCTCTGAGTTATCTTGGTTAAATGCTACTTGTTGTGAGTAGAATTGATGCATATAAATCTATATTTTGTGGTAGAATTATGTTATCTGCACTTAGTTGTTTCTATGCACATTTAGAACTCAGAGAGAACTATCCAATGAGCAGATGTAGTTTGTGAATTAAATTGTTTTTCTTCTAGTTGTTTTCGTTGTTGCTCCTGAGCTCATCATCGTTGTCTCTGATTCACATAAAATTATTTTTAGGCACATATATATAGATAAAACAAATTGAAATGATAAAACAGACACATATATAACTATTTTGTGTTTATCAAAAACTGAAATTAATTTTTGTTTGCAAAAAAAATGTGGAAAAGTAACCAGTGTTGCTACAATAGATAATACGCATCATGCCTGATGCACTATATCAGAAACAAAGCGCCGCAAAGTGGTGCAATAAGTATAACCCATTGATGCTCCATGGTTATTCGAGCACAGGTATGTAATTTAGCAATGTGTTGTGTTCTTTAATGCACCGGTAACAAGGCATCCCATAAGATGCACTGTTGTGCCATTTTACCTATGTTTTGTGCAAAGCGATGCGACTGGTTCTATAGATGAACCTCTTTGTTAAAAAATTTAGGTGGTAAACCAAGCGATTTGGTTTGTTATATGGAAAACATTGATGCTCCATGTACCTTGGAGCATCGACATCTTTCAACGACGCGTTGTCTTTTAGGACACGGTGATAAAAATGTGTTCTATAAGATGCACTAATATGATATATTCTTAAATATTTGGCCCGATGCCACGTTGCGAATAGCACTAGTGCATTGTGCGGACCTACTCACATTTCTAGGTTAATTTTTTTATTATGAAAACTTGGCAATGAGGTTGGTTAAATATAATGCACCAAGGTTCCATTTTTCTTGGAGATTGGGCGTTTTTTTAGCGTTGAGTTTTTTTTTAGGGTGCACTAGTAACATGGTGTCCCATAAGATACACCACTACATTAAATTGTTATATATTTTTCCTAGTGCCTTTTTGTACACACTATCAGTGAATTTGGTGGACTTTGACGTACCGCCAAGATAAATTTTCCATGTCGAAAACTAGGTGGTGTGATTGGTTAATGGAACGCACCAATGCTCCATTTTTCTTGGAGCACCAACATTTTGTTTAACGATGTGTTGATTTTTATAACACGCTATTAATGAGGCATCCAGAAATACGCACTATTATATATTTTTTTCAACATTTTTGTGGTTTCATTCTGTGAACAACACCGATGCATTTATTGATCATATGTGCATCAATGGAGGAGATTCCTATAAATTGAAAGGATGCATCGGATTCTAGGGAGAGCCAAATCATTTAAACGCACTACGTGGAATAAAAAAAATCTAAAAGGACCAAATTTCAAGCCAATTTCAAATTTTAATCCAATGAAATGTAAATAACAAGGTAATAAACAGTTGACATGGTCTGTGTGGTATTTTCCAAAATGTGTAAATGTGTGGAATCTACTGGTGGAGCTATCAAACTAAGTGTAGAGCACTACAAATAGGGCCTCCGTGGAAGGAGAGTAAGCACATGTTCTTGTCTAAGAGGTTGGAAGCACATAATGAGCTATAACAATGAAAACTGATAAGGCAAGTTTTTTTTATTTTACTGTATCGTGGTATGCCATATAGTTGTACACATCAGGGTGTCATGTGTACATGCACCGGCATGCTTTGTTTATAATGGAGCACTGCTATGTATTTTAATTTTTTTATAGCAGCTAACAATGTGTTACTATCTCAGCGCTGGGGCATTATTTTTATGTGTGCATTAGTGTGTATTGTCCTTACAGGAGCACCAGTAAAAAAACCTCTGTAAAAACCTTTGACCGCTCAACTCTGCTATAAACATAGAAGGGAGAAATTTTTCGGGGAGGTTTCATAAAAACCTCCACTACAAGGTGTTCTCCTTGTAGTGTCATTGATATGGATAAAATCATATATGGGCATGGAAACTACAAGAAAATGCCAAAGAAGATAAAGTAAAAGTAAATGAAAGGGGACATATGACAATTAAGATATATTAACAACAAGTGGTAAATGTATGTGTTGATGAATGAGAGTTTATTGCTAGTGTTTGAATAAATATAATGAGCTTTCTTATCTTCACTTGGGACATGCATTTTATCATAAATTTATAGATACTATGTATGAACATGCCTTGAAATTTTATTCTACCAAGCAAACATTATGTAATCTGGTTCAAATGTCAATGAAAAAGAACATGTTTAAATGGGTTCATTCAACTTGTTTGGACTACTTTATTTCTTAACAAAATAAACTAAGCAATGTATTTCATCAATATATATATGACTTGATGTGAATATTAAAAAACACATGTTAAGCTTATGCAATCCCATAATTATACATTATAAAGGTGAAAGTGTCATTTTGGAAAATGATAATCACATTATTGGAAACTAGTAATGAAACCATTGGAAACCAATAATCACACTTTTGAAAACTAATAATCACACTTGAAGAAAAATAATCACACTTTTGGAACATTATTAAAGTGTAGATTCTCAATAGGTAGTATATATTTGATGAAAAGGTGTTTTATTGTACATTGGCTCATTATATCTCTCAATTAACCCAACATAAGGAAATTGGTTGGTCAATTTCAAATAGAACATGATTTATCTCACTTCCAACTTTTCAAAAAGGAGCATATGGAAGTGCTCCAACATGTCTTTTGTGTATCACCAATCAGATCCTTGATAGTATTGGGAGGTGTATGTGTGTCAACTATCATTAAATTAATGGTATCTTGTGACACATCAAGGGTTCACCTTTGACCCTTTATATCGTGAACAATCACATGCAACTAGGGTGTCATAATAGAGATTTAGATCATGGTGAAGTATCATTGACCCAAGATGATTACACAAAAATGGCATGTTATAGTTGGTAAGGTAAAGTGTATTTTCATTTTCATATACCATCTTCCTATGGTATCTTTCCATACAAAATCTTTTGGTACTTTTGTATAGTTTGGATTGATGGAATATCATGCACATTCAAACTTAATCCCGAATCAAGATCCTGGAAAATTCAACGCACAATTATTCAAATGCATGTGCAAAAGTAGAAAATATTCAATCAAATAATCAAAATATAAAGAAAATAATGGATTGCTACAAATATCAAGGGAGAACTTGATGGACTTGGAACAATATGGAATGAGGAATTTAGTGAATCGACCATTTGATATTACCATTTTTTTCCCTTACATTTGAGCCAAAACCACAATCAATGTGTGTATGCATTCTTAAAAGAAAGAATGAGAAGCATGTAACATTATAACTTCAAACAAACTTTAGCAAGTCTTTTTTTACTAATTAGTGCACCTAGTGATATTAGGTGCACTAGTGCAGTAGTTCACACAAGACGTGTCGATGTACTGAAATCATCATGCACTGATATTAAAACCTCTGCAAAGCATGATTTTTGAAGGTTTATGCTTCCATTTTTGTTGAAATTTGTTACTATAGTGTTATAATATATTATAGAGAATTAATGCACCTAATACTAAAGGATGCACTTCATACCAAAAAACATATAATTTTAAGAAAGACAACATGTTTTTCATTTTGCACCAAAAAGGAAACCAAAAGAAGAGTGATAATTTCATTTTATCATATTGAGTTAAACAAAACTCTAATCCATTATTGTGCCAAAAGTTAGAGGGGATACTTGTGCAAGGGATATTTACCAAGTAATAGATCAAAGTGGACATATTTTTTGAAGAGCATAATTCATAAGGGATCATAGTAGGTTTTTTATCTGAACCCGGGGGTGATTAGTTTCCAATAATTATTTGATTTTGTCACTCCTTCAAAGGGTCAGCTATAGATCATTTTACTTGAGCGATTTACAATTAAAGGTATAGTTGAAATCTTTATAGGCTTGGATCCAAAGTGAATAAAAACCTCTTTAGTTTCCTTATGTGTTATATGTCATGCTTTCATTTAATATTCTATGTGTGGAAATTCATGGAAAAGCAACATAAGAACATAATACACATAATGGATATTACACTTCCCTTGATAACGGAGTTCACCCGATGTGGGAAACTTCTCCGGGTCATCTCCAAAGTTTTATCATTTTATTCTCCTCGTTGTAATGATCTCTCTCCTTTACAAGTTGTAAGGCCAAAGTCCCTTTCTGATGATGGCAACAAGAGATCGGAGTGTGATCAGGAATGTTTACAAGCTTCACAAGTTCTCATGCTCATGAGGCATCCATGATGCTGACATGGACATCATTCACACATACTCAATACAAAAAAATAGGAAGAATAAGAAATGACCCCCATCATCATGGAGCCATATAATGCCTTAGATTTTTTGCCCAGATCTAAGCATATATCCATCCCATACAAATATCCTGAAAATACGAGATTCCTGACTACTTTGTTGGCCACTTATCATCCAAGTGCCACAAATTCTTTGTCACATATAGATGATTGGTTTTATGTGGAAGAAGAGAAGAAAAGAAGAGATAGAAGGAATAAGTTGATCTTGTTGCCTTGTTGCAACCTCTCCATGCTCCTTCAGACCTATAACAAGCATACTATGTTGCAACATTTAATGAGAAAACAACATAATCAAAAGCATGCTTACATTGGCTCTTCTAGAATTTAGCTTGTTGATTTGAATCTATGCTGCAAAAATAGACCTCACCATTGGATCCACGTCGCCGAATTACCCAAAAAGGACTTTCAATTCATCTTCATCGGACATTGTCACCTTTAAGCCCTTTCTGGACCTCCTGCCTCGATCTACGTGCAATTTTGGGCATTTAATGCACTGAATGCATTGGAATTTGTGCCACTGTACAGCCTGGGTGCGCCCTCCTTATGTACTGGCAGAGTTCATCATTTAAATAAAGGGAAGGGCAGACTTACCCATGAGGTTGTTTGGCTGAATTGGTTGGCGAAGGCTAAATTAGGCGCTAGTTTAGGGGAGGTCACGAGGTCAAATCCATTGGCCTCCCTTTTTGGCACATTTCCCAATGTCCTACCAAATATGGAGGATCCCTTCCAGATTTGGCGGAGCGGGGATCCAAACTGAAATTTGAATTTTTGTCATGTACCCTCACTGGGCATCTGTCAACTGCCACATGGAATCCTATGACTAGGCCATGTGGCAGCCACCCATTATCCCAATTGTACCCTTTGATTATACATGTTGATTGTACATGTTGACTGTACTCGTTGACTGTACATGCCATGTACCTACTGACTATACCTTCCATGTACTTGTTGAATTTACCTGCCATGTGGCATCTCCTGGGTGGTGCCATGTGGTGTCTCCTGGAGGTGCCACATGGCACAATTTCATTGGTCCATTTGGTGGCCAAAATGCCAAATCATCATGCCACATGGAACATTGTCATTGGGCCATGTCAGCATGTTGACATCATGCTAATGTCACTGCCACGTGTCTGTATGGATGCCATGTCATCTACCAAGTGGCCATACGGATGACACGTGTTTGTATGGTCTACATAGTCACCTATCACGTGTCTGTACAGATGCCACCTCGACTACCATGTTAGCCTGCCATGTCACTGTACAATATACCATGTGGTTGTATGGACTTCCATGTGGCACATTTTTACTAGTCCACGGAATGACCCAAAAATTCCAAATATGAGTGACATGTGACAGCCTCTAGTGCTGCCACATCACCATGATGATGTCAGCATGACACGTGTCACCTCCTGTGTGTTCCACATATGTTGTACGGATGATGACATCATTTGTACTGATGTTGACGTCAGTAGTACAGATGTTGACATCAGCAGTATGGATGCTGACTCATCCCCCTACTGACTGGGCTAGGTTGACCAAACTTTGACCGCAAATATATTTTGATCTGTAACTCTATTTGCGTTGTTGGAAAGCTTACGACGCAATCTTCGCAATGATGTCGGTTTTCCTGATCTTTTAAGACTTTGAATTTTTTCCCTTTCTATGTCTATTGAGGCCATTTTGAGCCTCCTGGGACACTTTTGAAACTTCTGAGATGTTCTCTAGATCCTCCGAGATCAGTTGTATATAATTTTGCAGAGGACAAGTTTCACATATTAAACATATTTTTTGAAGAGCATAATGCATAAGGGGTAATAGTGGGTTGTACATAATTCTACAGAGGAGAAATTTCACATATTAAACTTCATTATCTTGGTATCAACAAATTTCCCCTCCATTGATCTAAAAATTCCCTAAAACTTTGATTTATCTCTATTCATGTTTATAGTACAATTCAACAAAATAGAAGGTTACAAACCCTAGATTTGTTGTTGTTGCAATCCCTAGTGGTATGATGGAAGGTTACAAACCCTAGCTTTGTTTTTGTTGCAATCCCTAGTGGTGTGTTTTTTAACCCTTTCACAATGATATTTGGTTTTTTAGGCTTAGGGTATTTATTGATTAGGGTGTTTGTTGTCCTCAACAATTTTATTTTTCTAAAGAATATATTGATGGATTGGGGCCTCTTATTTCCTTGGATTCCAAACCTTGTTGCTATCAATTAAAAAAATGTTGTTAGGTTTCATGGTGTGCATTATATGGTATGACACATTGATGCATTTAGCACTCTATAGTGCATTTCTTGGCACAAAAACCTGCAAGGGACTTAGTGCAAGCATTTTTTATATTTTTGAATTAGGGCATGTGGTTCCCTAAAGGCGTAAATGAAACAGTGTGTATTACTATATCATGTGCACCAATGTGCATTACTATAGAAAAGTGCATCGCTAAACCCAAAAATGTTTTAGAAGCTTGTTACAGTTTTAGGTTGATATTATTTACTTACTTTGTCAAACATATTTCATAATTTGTATATTTCATTATGTGGGTCTTTTGTTAACAGAAGATGGTTTATAGAATATCAAAGAAAAAACTTATCGCAATGAGCATGAGGGAAGCATGTATAAATAAGAGAACAATGCAAGTTACTTGAAGTTTTAATATATAAGTAATACATTTTGAATTACTTGTCAAAATTAAATGATGTGTGTTGATTAAAATGTGTTATGCAGAGAAAAATCATGAAAACACTCGAGAATATTATTCACAATCTAAGTGGAAAATAGACTATTTTTTTATGAAAATGTTACAAATAGGGAAGGTGGACCAAAATATGATCAATGTAAAGTTTTTCGTTGACATTATATTAATAATGTACTTCTCAACAATAATAGCTAACCATTTTCAAACATATGATTTATCATATATTGAATGTTGTGCAAGGAATCCCAATGAGGGAACATAAGGCCCTCCTAAGAAGAATAAAATTACAAAGGTTGTAAATTATGATGAATTGGTCCTTGGTTCATCTGGAATGGTAAAAGTTAAATACATAGGGACTATGAGGGATATAGTGAAAACAACGTACAAAAGTTGTTTTCACGTATATTACAAAAATCAATATATTGAATCCAAGAACTAGGTTATGTTTAAACTACAACAAGCATTTTTGGAGTTGTTATAGATGAGTTTGGTCACCCTTGAACATTTGAGAAACTAAGCCTTTATTACACAATGTTCAATAGTTTTGATTCTTCCTTAGTTTTATCTCGAGTATTCTTCCATGTGCTCACGACTTGCCTTGAATAAACTCATGAGAAACTCATAGGTTACTAGTTAGCAACACGTGAGTGCACTCAAAATTGTTGGGTTGTTATATTATTTGTAGTGAAATTCTAGTCGAGGTGGATTGACTGACAGTCGAAGTTGAAGGTCGAGGTGGTTCGACCAGGTAAAGATGGAATTGAAGGAATCGACATCAAGTCGAAGGTCGAGGTGGTATGACCAAGTAAAGATGAATTTGAAGACATCGACAGCAAGTCGAAGGTCGAGGTCGCTTGACCAAGTAAAGTTGAAGAGGTCAATCGACAAGAGGTAGATAGGCAAGAATGTGGCAACCAACTGAAGAACGAATGAAGGTTGACTAGTAGTCGACGGTAACAGAATCTCAATATCCATGGGATTTGTAGCCAATGATCTGCGTGGATATGTAACCATTTTTTGGTGCCTTTTCCTTAGTATTTTTTTTACTATAAAGCCTATAAAGAACGCATGTTGTAATGTTGTAAAAACTAATCTTGAATCATAATCATAAAGGTTGTTGGTCTTGCAGATGTATGTTGAATTGGTTGCAAGGTTGTTCTTGTGTAGAGAAAGAAGTTATGATGTCGATTGTATCTTAGGTGTGGAACAAGGTTAGACATGTAACCTTTTATTATGAATGAATAAGACAACAAGAGAGAAGAATGCTCAAGGAATGTTGGTTTTCCAGGTTTCGGTTTCCAGGGTAAAATCTATGTGTACTGTGTGTTTGTTGTGTCATTTACTTTGTTGATTAAATATTTATTACTCTCTTTTGCTAGCTTTAGCATAGAAGTGTTCCTCATTTCCTAACATGTGGTATCAGAGCTTGGTTTGAAAACCTTGGATCTGAGCTAAATCCTAGGTTTAGTAAGATTTGTAAGTTAGAAATCTTTAAAGAATTGTGTTAAAGAATGGCGAGCAGCTCGAAAATAGAGATTGAAAAATTCAATGGCCAAATTTTTGAGCTTTGGAAGCTTAAAATTGAATATCTCCTTGTAGATCGAGAACAATAGACATCATTCTGTGAAAGTACCATGTCGACAGGTATGTCAACGAAAGAATGGGAGAAATTTGAGAGAAGAGAAAGGAGTGCAATTCGACTTTTTCTTGCAGATTTAGCACTGTTGAATGTCTCATGTGAAGATTCAGCCAAGAAATTGTGGCTCAAGTTGGGGATCTTGTACCAGTTGAAATCCCTAGTAAATAAGTTGTTTCTCATAAAGAAATTGTATCTTCTGAAAATGAGAGATGGAATTTCAGTGACTAAGCATTTAAATGCATTTAATACCATTCTAATCCAGTTATCATATGTGGATATTAAAATCACTAAGGAGGAGAAATGTATTAGCCTATTATGTTCTTTGCCAAACTCTCGGGATATCTTAGTTGTGGATATAGGGAGTAATACAACTACATTGGTGCTATAATATGTGGTTGCATATCTACTGTCAGACGAAATGATAAGGAATAACATGGAAGGATGACTAAAGATGCTTTAGTAGTGAGAGGTTGATCGATTGACAAAGATAAAGGCAAATTCTTTGGTAGAAAGTCTAAGTCAAAGGATAGATCTAAATACCTTGTCCAGTCGATGAGAAGATGATGGAAATGCCATAAAGTTGGGTTGTACAAAAAGGACTACTATTCAAAGGCAATGGAAGTCAGTACAAGATCCGACAAGAAGCAGTCGAATAAAAGTAAGATGACTCTAGATAAGGGAGGCGATGTGTACTTGGCGTCGACCAATACACAGTTGGATCAAGATGTTTGGTTGATCGACTCAGAAGCATCCTATCATATGACACCACATAGACAATGGTTCTACAAATATGAACAATATGAAGGAGGAGATGTGTTCTTAGGGGACGGCTCGACAGCCAAAATTGTTAAACGAGGAAGAGTTTGACTGATAATGCACGATGGGAAGAGTACAACCCTTCCAGGTGTTCTATACATTACAGGTTTGGAAAGAAACTTGATATTTGTGAGCAATATGAGTGATGCAGGGGTGCACACTCTATTTCATAAGGATTCATGCAAGATGGTCATAGGTGCAATTGTCTTAATGAAAGGAGTTTGTATTGGAACCCTATGCATGTCACTAGTGAGTTTCGACTCGATTGGATGCAATAGCATCATTGTTCCTGAAGTTGACTTGACTTTGAATCGACTAGAATTGAATTGGGTTGAGTCGATTCAAACCGACTCTACAAGTCATCATAAAGTTGACCCGACCATGCTATGGCACGACTGGATGGGACACATAGGAGAAAAAGGACTTTGAGCTATGCATAAAAAAAGGTATGGTTGAAGATTTTCCTGAATGTAATTTAGAATTTGACGTTTATGAACATTGTATATATGGAAAACAAAGTTGGGTGAGGTTCCCATCTGGAGAGACAAGAGAAAATGGGATTCTAGAGTTGGTTCATAATGATGTGTTTGGCCCTGTACCAGTGCCTTCACTCGGTGGATCCTTGTATTATGTCTCCTTCATAGATGATTTTTCCAGGAAGAAATGGATACATTTCCTAAGGAAGAAATCATAGGTTTTCAAGAAATTCAAAGAGTTTAAATCTCTTGTAGAAAACCAGACAGATAAGAAGATTAAGGTGCTGAGAACTGACAATGGTGGTGAATTATGTGGAAAATAATTCGATTAGTTCTGCAAGCAATGTGGCATAGAATGCCAAAATACCACACCGTATACCCCACAACAAAATGGATTTGTTGAGAGAATGAACAGAACATTGATGGACAAGGCAAGGAGCATGCTAAGTGATGTTGGGCTCGCACAAGAATTATGGGCAGAGGCAGTTGAAACTGCAAAATATCTGGTGAATATGTCTCCTTCGTCTGTGCTAGTCAACATGATTCCACATGAGGTATTTTCGTGTAAGAATCCTTCGTTTTCACATCTCAAAGTATTTGGTTGTGATGCATTTTTGCATGTTCCCAAGGAAAAGAGGAGAAAGATGGATAAGAAGGAAATCAAGTGTATTTTCATTGGATACAAAGACGGAATGAAAGGATATAAGCTATGGGATCCTACATCAAGGAAAATAGTGTATGTTCGGGATGTGGTCCTCAGAAAAGTTGGAATTAAGTCTGAGCCTGAAGAAACTGTCAAGATCGAGAATAGTCCAGAGAAGGTGTGGTTTGAACTAAGGAACAAAGAAGATGATTCATATGAGTCGTCTGAATCATAAGAAGAGGTGGAACAACCAACCCCAGTTGTAAGGAGGTCAGAACAAATAATAAAACCACTCGAAAGGTATAGTCTGCCCGACTTTTGTTTCACATTTGTATTAACTGCCATCGATAATGAGCCCAAGTCGGTCAGGGAGGTAGTCGACTCAGCAGAGGGAAAACTCTCGAAGGACACCATGGTCGAAGAGATGGAATCCTTGCACAAGAATGAGATGTGGGACTTAGTCAAATTACCTAGTGGAATAAAGCCTATCAGGAGAAAATGGGTATTTAAGAAGAAAATGAATGCAACAGGTCAATTTGAGAAATTCAAAGATTAATTGGTAGTGAAAGGATATTCCCAATTCGAAGGAGTTGAATTCGGTGAGATTTTTTCCCCTGTCGCAAAATTAACTTCCATTAGAGTACTAATGTCTCTAGTTGCAGCATTTGATCTAGAAATAGAACAAATGGATGTGAAGACAATGTTCCTACATGGAGACCTGGAAGAGTAAATCTACATGAAACAACATGAAGGATTTGTAGTAAAGGGAACTAAATATTTGGTGTGCAAATTGAAAAGATCCATTTATGGTATAAAACAATCACCAAGGATTTGGTACCAAAAGTTCGACACATACATCCTTAGTTTTGGGTTTGTTAGAAGTAAAGTTGATAACTGCATATATTCCAAAGAAGAAGGTGGGTGTTTCATATATGTAGCATTGTATGTCGACAACATGTTGTTGATTGGAACATCGATGCAATAAAGGAGGTGAAGAAGCAGTTATCCTCGAAGTTCGACATGAAGGATCTCAATGCAGCAAAATTCATTCTGGGAATGGATATTAAGAGAGATAAACTAGCTAGAAAGCTCTGGTTGAACCAGATAAATTATATTGAAACAGTTTTTAAACATTTCAACATGCAGGACTGAAAACCTGTGAAGGTGCCAATTCTTGTGGGAGAAAGGTTTATTGTTGAATAGTGTCCAAGTACATAGGATGAAATAGAGGACATGGAACATGTTCCCTTTGCAAGTGTTGTTGGTAGTCTAATGTATGTGATGGTCTGCACTCGACCAGACATTGCCCATGCAGTGGGAGTGTTGAGAAGATACATGTCGACATTTTTCAAGGAGCACTGGACAGCTATCAAGAGAGTATTTAGGTATTTGTGTATTTGTGTGGCAAAAAATACTATGCTATATGCTACCAAGGAAAACCTGGAGGAGATAGTGAATTAAATGTACATGGCTTCGTCAAATTCGACTGGGCTAAAGATATGGATCGATGGAGGTCAACTAGTGGACATGTGTTCAAAATGTTCGATAGAGCAATCAGATGGATGAGTAAGTGATAGGTGGCCATAGCCCTGTCAACAACAAAATCCGAAAACATGGAAGAAAAGAAGTAGTATGGTTGCAAAGGTTGTGTTTAGGAATCGGGTTTGAGTATAGAGCTATGAAGATAAGTTGCGACAGTCAAAGCGCAATATTTCTGGAAAAGAACCCATCTTATCATTCTAAGACTAAGTGCATTGATTTACAATACCATTTCGTGAGAGACATGGTGGAAATCAACAAGGTGTTGTTGGAGAAATTAGAAACGTTGGAAAACATAGCAGACTCTTTGACCAAGTCTATGAGTATTGTGAAGTTATCTTGGTGTTGAGAGGCAATGAGATTTTTTTCCCTAGGTCTCTGAACAAGAGTTTAGGGGTCTCCTAGTTTCAACAAAGAAAACAACAAGTGGGAGAATGTTGGTGTTGTAACCTAGGTTTGCACCCCTGCCCTTTCCCTCCTTTACCCTATACATTCATCAAGTCTAATTTTCGTTTTTGTTTTTTCTAAGCTTATTCTCCATGATTTAACACTCAGCTTCAATGGCCCCTGTTAACACTCCAGGAAACTCTCCTAGGCTATAAGTCAGAGATGCCTGGTAACTTAATCTTTTGGTAACTGTTTTCTCAATAATAAGTGTGGGTTTGGATCAAGTTGGAGGACTGAATCATTTCTCACTCAAAACATTCATGAACACATTTAGATGGACAAGGCTTTCAACCACAAATGTTTAGAGAGTTTATAAATAAAGGGATGTATGGAGAAATAACTATTATATCAGTAGAATCACATATAAAGCATATATGAATGGCCAATTACAATAATCATCGGAATACTTGAAAAGTTTAACTTATGAATGCAATGATAAGATGACAATTATCAGGCATAAACAAGCATAACAACATGAATATAATATCCAGGTGCAAGTACAGAATAGATAAGAAGATGAAATATGAACAAGTTATGGAAAAAGAAGCTTGTATTACTTAATATGAAACTAAGAGGTTTGAGTACATAATATGAAAAAAGTCTCCAAAGTCGAACCCTTAGTTCCTATTCTACCTTTAGCTTTATAGCTTTACAATGCAGTTTTGAGATCCTAAAAACATGGATCAAATATGCTAAAGATAGAAAGTCAAAATTTAGTTTGCAAAAGATATGGAATGATCCCCAAAAATGAGGTCAATCCTAGATTTCATGGTCTTCATCTCTTGTAGAGTAATGGTGTAGTGCAGGATAGCCTTCCAACGCTAAGTGATGACTCTTCCAAGAGATACAAATTTGAATCTGTTGATGTGAGTAAGCATCCTGATTTTCTGCCTTTGTCAAAGGTACCAAAAATGTTTGAAACACCTCTTCTTTCCATTATCCATCAAAAATAGCTATTGGATCTAACTTGACAATTCATCAAATGTCCATTCAAACAGGTTTCAAACCATTCCAACTCAAAAAAATTTGATCTGTGCAAAAATTCAATCATTCTGGCAGTGACAGGCTTTCGGTGGTTAACCTAGAAGGCTCCTGAGTGGATTAACTACCAAAATCTCTATTTTCAATGGTTAATGAACAGTCATCTTGTTCGCCTAAACCACCAAAACTTCAACTTTGAGAAAACTTCAAAATTTGCAAAAATGAATACCTTGATTCCTTGTTGAATGTTCAAGGTTTTTTGGATGATGCAGCCCTTATTCGTGTAGATATGCAAACTTCAAATGGCTGTGTGGAAGGATCTGGTGTATCTACCATGGTTGTAGCTAAGTTAGCTAGAGTCTCCAAACCGGTTTTCTCCTATGCTGGTGATTAAGACTCTTTTAATTTCAACCTCAGAATTCTAAGTTGTCTGTACAGCTTCATGTTCTCCCTTATCAATACCCCGTTCCTGTCTTTGATCTTGTCATGCTTCTCTTTGAGGGTTTGGTTTATTTTGAAAATCTCTGCATTTCTTTCAGTCAAGTCTGTATTAGCCTTTTTAATAACTCTTTCCAAGACTTCCATTTCATAGACTTGTTGCAGGAGTTTATTGATTTTCCGTGCCCTAGATGCTTTAGGCTTACTTAAAGAGGCTTTTTCCACAGGTGGACTGTGTGCCTCTGGAGGAGTTGGTGAAGAAAAGTTGGAACAATCGTCTGCAACTTGTCCAGCCTGTACATTACCCTGTGTCTCTGCTAACTCTTGTTCTGGCTCTGAATCACTATAGGGTAGGTTTAAAGGGTTACTTCCTGTAGCAGGGTCCTTGGACTGCTCACCCTCAAACTGTAACTTTCTTTTGATTCTTTTCGTTTTAACAGAGGATGATTATATCGGATCTCTTGGTGGTGAGATGCCCTTCCATTTTCTATGATTGCTTTTAGGAGTAATAGTCTTCTTAGTGGCAGCCTTTTTACCCTTCTCTTGTTGTTGCCAATCAGTCTGGAATTCATTCCAGAAGAGGAAATAGTTCCAATCTACCTGCCTTTTCTTCAATGACTCTTTGACAATAAGAGTAATGAGTCCTTGATGAGACAATCTGCTTGCCACCTTAGTGGGATTGGCCTTGACCTGTTTAGACATTTTCATGAGGGCTTTGTGTAGGTAAAATGGTAAATTGATGGGAGATCTCCCTGTGAAATGATTTAAAATCTTGAAGTGGTAGAACATGACTCTATTGTATCTACCTTCACAGGTGATATAGACAAAGATAGCCTTCAAGAGAGATTGCCATTTAGGTTCCAGATAAGACATTGGTATTTCTTTCTTCCATGTAAGATCTTTATGCAGAAGCTGTAGGTAGGACCTAAACTCAATGTTTGAAGGTACCTTTGATTTGAACCAACAATCACTTGTTCTGGGAAGACCTGTGAACTCAGTTATGGCTGCCTCATCAACCACAAACTGTTCCTTTCCCACTGTTGTTGTTCTTCCATCATACGAGCTAGCAAAAGTCTCGGACACCTGTTGATGAAAATATGCTAGTTTTTCACAATAGGTATACACGCCAGTCTGCTTGAAGAACTCGGCCACCTCTGGGTGCACCTCAAGGTACCAAACTCCATCCACTTCAGCCCTCAAAACTGGCCCTGCTTTCAGCATTAGTAAATGCTGACTGTACATGTGATTAAGGAAAAATGAGTACCAGGGAGACAAAGACTCTATGATTTAGGATGACAGAGAGTATGACTCATGGAAGAGAAAACGGGACAGGGTGACACAGAGTTTGGATCAAAAATCTCAAACACTAACCGAGTTTAGGCAACAAACTGACTGAGAGCATGCTGAAAATTTTGAGTTTCGGTGGGATATTCATTTAAACTGAAACAAGATGGGTTTTGAACTTGCCTGATGAATCGACCTGGCTTGATTGGTATGAAAATTGGCTTGAGAGCAATTTTTTGGACTCTAACTGCGCTCGACGATCACCACGGGAAACGAGATTATGATCTCTAGAAATGTGTTTGTTTGATGAAATCACGGACTCAAGATTATCTCAATAACTCCCGAATTCAAATTGATAATGAATGAAGATTAAATGAGAGATTTAACGGGGTCATAATGGATTTTGTACTCGTGACTGGAAATGGTGAGAGGCTACATGACAACATGCATGAATTTATGTATCATCGCCGTGTCTTAATTTCGAAAAGACAAATGTGGTTGAAAGGACAACAGGATCTCAATTTTTCGGATAGATATAACCAGAACGTGCATACCTTACCACCTTCATGAGCTTTCGACGGTTACGTTTCCATCATTGCGCCAATTGACAACTGGCTCGTGTGAAAGCACAGGCTTTTCATTTTTCCCGTTGAAAGGTTTTCGATAGTTAACCGCACTTTTGCTTTGCCCTCTTAATTACTGGGAACAAAGGCTTTCGGTGGTTAATGAGCGCGTTTCAGGCTCGCCTAAACCACCAAAACCTGAGATTCTGACTTTTGCTTGACCAAACCAAATCAAAAATTCTTTCTGAGCTTATTTACAGAAAATAGACTCTCTAACCTACCTACAAAAATTTAGGAATAAATTTTGGACCACAACTTATCACCTCAAAAGAAAAATTTCCACCAATTTATTTGAGATAACAGCCCCTACCCATCTTTACTTATTTTGCACCATCTTTTGCTTTCTTGAAAGGTGATTACATGCTCTGGTTTGAGTTTGAAAATACTTGTCATCATTTTTATCACTAATTGAGCATGCAGCAGGTAGACCAAGTCCTTTGTTTGCACAGGAAATATCAAAAAGAAAAATGCAGCAATTCAGAGCAACATAATTTGGGCTTAGAATGTAAGCAAAAAGACAGGTTAAATTTTCAACAGTGGAGATCCAAAAGTCAAATCATATAAGCGGCTCTTGTGCATTCGGAGTTCCAGAATAAGCACAGAGCCCCGATGTAACATACCTACTACCTATTTCAAATTTTTTCGATCTTCTGCCGGACTCGAGTCCTTAAATAACCAAGGAGGTCCAGCGTAAGCTGGCTCTATCTCTCTCCTACTCTGTTCCCGTGTGATCGTGGGACATATTCCTGGTTCAGGTTGAACGTAGTGTCTTTGGTATTTAGCGCTTCGGCGCCACAGTAATATCATACGCTCGACTCTGCGACCGTAGAATCCCACCAGGGCTAACGTACGTCACATAGGGATAAAATCCCACAGGATCAGCGGGTGGCCAATAGGAATAAACCTCATCGAGGGTAGAGAATCCGCCAATGGGAACAAGCCCCGTTGCGTGTTTGGGTGTAACACAGGTGGCGAGGGGGGGGGGACACGACACGATGGACGTCATGACAAGAGGGGCCCCACTTCACATGCCACACTATTCCGGACCCCCCCCCCCCCTCGTTAAAGGTAGAATGGCAAGGGGGGTCCGGAATCCACTGGGAAGCCGTTAATCATGGTGAGTAAATATCGACTGTTCGAGAGTTGCATGTCCAATTCCGGAACCCCCCCCCCCTCATTAAAGATAGAATGGAAGGGGGGATCCAGAATGAATCCTCAGGCGTAGATCTGGGAAGGTGGACTCTGACCGTCCGGATATACTCGTTGCGTGTGGCACGATTACCCTCGCGCCGATCAGGCCTGACGGCTCTACAGATGGGCGGTTCACCATCCCATCCCTCATCAAGTCATCCGCCTACTAGCCTACGAGGCATTGAATTTCAGGGCCAGCGAGCTGCTTTTGGTTCTCCGGGCCAGTGGAGTCCAAATATGGTATTAAATTCTCGGTGGAAGTTAACGCCACCCTTTTAGGTGTCCTCCACCACCATCGTGGTCTCTTTTCTGCACATCCCCTCCCAACAGTCCTGCAATAAATTCAAAGTGTTAATCACATTTATTGACCTCTTCCTGCAGGTCCATTTACATCACATATTCATACTTATGAGTTTGCCATAGTCCTTGGCCAGTCCAGTTATATTTACAATCTGGGGGAAATAGGGTGTTACAATTCCCTCCCCCTTAAAAAGGAACATCGTCCTCGATGTTCTTAGCTGCTAACGTGAATTACATGTACAGAAGTAAACAAAATTGGATATGCCTGTCTCATGGCATCCTTCATTTCCCATGTAGCCTCATCTGGGCCAAAATGTTTCCACTGCACCTTGACCTGTGCAATGGTTCTGTTCCGGAGCTGGGTTTCCTTTCTTTCCAGTATGCATTGGGGTTCTGGTAGGAATTCTTCCTCCGGTTCCACCTGGATCACAGACCAGTCAATTATATGATTAGCGTCATGTACATATTTTTTCAATAATGAAACATGGAACACATTATGTGCTTTTACTGTGGGAGGAAGTGCTATCCGATAGGCTACAGGTCCCACTCTGTCTAGAACCTCAAAGGGTCCACAATACCGGGGTGCCAATTTGGCACAAACTCCCATTTTTAGGGAACTCTTTCTGGGCTTAATTCTGAGATATACATGATCTCCTGTTTGGAACTCTCTTGGAGTTCTCTTTTGATCAGCATGACTTTTCTGTCGGTTCTGAGCGACCTTCAGATTTTGTTTTATCTGAGTCACTTGTTGTTCCATTTATTTCAACATGTCGGGCCCAAAAGAAATCCTATTTACAGGATTGCTCTAGCTAACTGGAGTATTACACTGTCTACCATAAAGGACCTCGAATGGACTCATCTTTAAGGACGTTTGATAGCCGTTGTTGTAGGCAAATTCTACCAATGGAAGGTAGTCTTCCCATTTCCTGGGCTGATGCATCACATGCATCCTTAACATATCTTCTAATATCTGATTTACTCTTTCTGTCTGTCCATCGGTTTGAGGGTGATAGGCGGTACTAAACAACAATTTGGTCTCTAAACCCGTCATCAGTGATTTCCAGAATTTGGAAGTGAACTTTGTGTCTCTGTCAGATATTATCTCTTTCGGCATACCGTGCAGTCTGAATACCTCTTTCATGAATACCCGTGTGATATCTATCACCTTGCAGGTCGATTTGACGGGGATAAAATGAGCAGACTTGCTTAGTTTATCCACCACCACCATAATGGCGTCATTCTGTTTGGTTGAAGTTGGCAATCCTGTGATAAAATCCATGGAGATGGTTTCCCATTTCCATTCTGGGATGGGTAAAGGGTGTAATAGTCCTGCTGGATGTCGATGTTCTGCTTTAACCTGTTGGCATTCTATGCATTGGGCCAAATATTTGGCTATGTCCTTCTTCAATCCCGACCAATAAAATTGCTTCCGGGTGGCAGTAATCATTTTATGGTATCCTGGGTGACCAGTGTAGGGTCTTTTATGTAGTTCATCCATGATGAACCTCTTCACGTCATCACAATTAGGAATGTATAATCTATCTCTATAGGTGAGCAGACCTCCTTCGGTCCTCTGGTAGCCTTCGTATTTTTCTCCAGTGGGTTCTTGTTGTAGGTACAGGGTCACATTTCGGACGAAGGGATCTGTTTCTTGTGCCTCTTTGACTCTGTTCTTGACATCTATCTCGCAGGTACTCACCGCTGCCAGGTGAATTGTTCTCATGCTTCTGCTAAGGGCATCGGCCACCCTATTCTCCTTCCCTTTTATGTGTTTGATTTCAAAATCAAATTCGCTAAGGAGGGCCATCCATCTAGCTTGTTTAGCATTGAGCTTGGGTTGATCAAACAAATACCGTAATCCACAATGGTCTGTCATAAGCATAAACTTTCTTCCCAAGAGGTAATGCCTCCACATTTTCAAGGCATGCACTATGGAAGCCAGTTCTAGATCATGAGTCACATAGTTGACCTCATGTTCATTCAATTTTCGGGATTCATAGCAGATCACCTTTCCTTCCTGCATAA
>ML776562.1:645236-660094 GCA_009831015.1 Picea engelmannii
GAATTCATCCTTAGCCGTAGATCTGGGTGGGTGGACTCTGACCGTCCGGATCTACTCGTTGCTTATCCCACAGCATAACCGTGCACTGGCTTAATTTAACATCTTGTTGCCACATCTAACGGTCAGGACAGACCCAGAGATCATCCTAAAGAATCTCTTCCATCCATCGGGGTTTCGAGTATCACAACGTTGGAATACATAAACACTTTGTCCTCGGAATCCCCGATATCCTGATATGACGTCAACTTCCGCTAGACCCCTGGACTAGACTTTTCGGTCCACACGACCTCCCGACGCGCCTCTACACTGGCTAGCCCTCTTGACTATACTATGGTCCATGTGACCACTGACCATATGACCACAGCCGTATAACTTCCCATCGGGATTTTGGGGTTTGCAATGCCAAATGCAACTTACCTCGTGGATCCCCGACTCCCGATATGTCGATACGGAAATGCGTACGACACCTGTCCTCCACTGTGACCCGCACTCCTGTGACAAATCGGGAAATCGTGTATCGGGATATCGTGATTCCCGTTGCACTAGTTCACGCATCTCTCCAAGTCTCGAACCCCGATATGGTAACACCTGTCCTCCAGTATCTCCCGCTTTGACTCACACGGCTCTCCCGTCGGGATATCGCGGATCGCGATTCCAATGTGTGAGAGTTTCTTACCTCTGGAAACTCCGATGCCCCGAACTCCGACTCTTCGGGATCTGTTGACACGTGTTCCACCCAATGGACGGTTCTGATCTTGTCGGTAAATCGCGGATCACGATTCCATATGACAAGATTTCTTTGTGCTCGGAAACTCCGATTCTCCGATGCTCGACTTCTTTGGATCTCCTGACACGCGTCTTCAACTATGGACGGCTCAGGACTCATCGGGATATCGCGGATCACAATTTTAGATGGAAAGATTTCCTTGCTCTTGCAAACCCCTATTCTTTGATGCTCGACTTCTTTAGATCTCTTGACACACGTCCTCAACTATGAACGGCTCAGGACTCATCTATCTCCCTATGGATCTAACGGCCGTCGGGTTTCCTAGCTAAGATCTGACGGTTCAGATCGGTCCCGATGTCGTGCCCTTTCCTACTGCCCTTTGGACGTGAAGAAACCAACGGTCCATATATTATCATGGAGCCTGGGGGTCTACGACTCAGATTTCCTCTCTATCCGCAAGGATAGAAGAAAAAGGGTTAATGGCACTTAACACCCTCGTTTATTCCCTCGATTCAATGATCGTGAATGACCGCAGACTCTCCGATAGGATCTCATCCGTTGATCAATATGTATCCTTGCACTGCTACTTCGGGATTTTGAAGAGGGTCGTTCATCTTCATACAGGGTTGCTAAGTCTTGCGCTTCCAAGTCCTTTTTCCAGGTTCTTGGCAAGCCATTCTAAGAAGGGAATCTCTGGGAAGAGATCAAATCCAGGGCATTCCTGGAAACGGACAAAGGGAAACAAATTCCCGAGAATGGACTGGAAGTCTGACTTGGTTCTTCTCATGCATAATCAACTCCATTTATCAACCTAAATCATGCATGGTTTCCTCTATTATAAGCACATATCTATTCATTCAAACACTGCATCGACATTCTAACACTGAAATCATTTACAGTTTCACAGTTCTATGAGCATATATATACATATACCAGTCTATGAATTTCAAGATGCAATATATATGTAAAACACTTATCAGAATAACACCAAAAGTGGGTGCAACTACTGAGAGGGGTGCTCGTTTCCACCCAACCGTAGGCGTAGCGACTCCAAATGGATTTACCACTAGCCACCCCCGAGCTGAGACCACGATGTTCTGAGACTGCGTCTCTCCGTCTGCCAGTGACCAGGAGCGAAGGTTGCAATCCTCCCTCTCTGTTATCACTCACTCTGCGTAAAAACTACCAGAGTTCCCCTCGCGTCTGCCCTCTCAATCGTCTATGCCATACGCCTTATCCTCTCGCGAGGTTGCGTGTGGTACGATTACCCTCATGCCGATCAGGCCTGATGGCTCTACGGATGGGCGGTTCACCATCCCATCCCTCATCAAGCCATCCGCCTACCAGCCTGCCAGGCATTGAATTTCAGGGCCAGCGAGCCGCTTTTGGTTCTCCGAGCCAGTGGAGTCCAAATACGGTATTAAATTCTTGGTGGAAGTTAACGCCACCCTTTCAGGTGTCCTCCACCACCATCGTGGTCTCTTTTCTGCACATCCCCTCTCAACAGTCCTGCAATAAATTCAAAGTGTTATTCACATTTATTGACCTCTTCCTGCAGGTCCATTTACATCACATATTCATACTTATGAGTTTTCCATAGTCCTTGGCCAGTCCAGTTATATTTACAATCTGGGGAAAACAGGGTGTTACACCCGAAGTCCCAAAGTGTCGGAGTGGGCCCTCACTGCCACGTCATTCCAAGAGGTCAGTTATTCGGGAGATATTCTTACTTTGTGTTCAAGAAGCCCTGAAGTTCCAGAGTGGACCCTCACTGCCACGTCACTTCGCGATTTCGTTCATCCGATAGGTTTTGGTCCAAAACAAGCACATAACCTCGAAGTCCCGAAGTGTCGGAGTGGGCCCTCACTACCACGTCACTACGGGAGGTCAGTTATTCGGGATAAATTCCTACTCTATATTCAAGAAGCCCCGAAGTGTCGGACTGAGCCCTCACTACCATGTCACTCTGAGAGGTCATTTATTCAGGAGATATTCCTACTCTGTATTCAAGAAGCCCATAGTATTGGAGCTCCGAAGTGCCAGAGCCTTGAATAGCCGAAGTGAGCCCTCACTGCCATGTTAGATCCGGGCGATCATCCATTCGGGAGGTTTTATTTAAGAACAAGCACAGATCACTGGAACCCCGAAGATCCAGAGATGTGTGGCACTCATATGTGGAGACGTGTGGCATTCATCTGTCGCCGACACATGACACTCATTTCAGGCCCTTTGGGTACGTCATTTGCTCTTTTCCAGGTGACATGTGTCACTCTTTTTCATGTGGATACGTCAGCAATAGTAACGTCATGTGGACACATCAGATCTAGGAGATTTCCACTCCATGAGATTTCAGTTCAGATCAAACACAGTTCTCCGGAGTGGACCCTCACTGTCATGTCACTCTGCGAGTCTGAGCCATCCAGGAAGTATCCAGAATTTTCATTCAGAAACTCCCGAACCTCGAAGAGTCGGAGTGTCGAAACACATGAATGTTTAAGGATAAGATAAACCCGGGTTAATTAGAAATAAATTTTGGTTAATGAATCTACGAGATTATCACTATGGGAGATTCTTAAACTCACCATTCAAAAGATCCCAAACCTCGAAGAGTCAGAGTGCCAAAACACTGAAATGTCAAAGCACCTAAAGGATTAAAGTTTTAATCCTAGGTTAATTAGCAATAAGTGTTGGTTAATGACTCTGGGAGTTTGGTCCTTCGAGAGATATGTATACTCTGCACTCCCAAGCCCCTGGACGCCAAATTTCCAAAGTGGATTATCTTCGTTAATTGCATATTTTGAAGTTGAAAATGGTGCCAAACCAGGGAATGTCGATCCAATCAAAGGCATCATATGGCTCGTCCGACAGCAGCTCGGTGATAACCTATAGGTATAGAACAGAAGCTCCAGAATCCATACCCTGCAACTCCACAACTAGGAACTCGAGAAGCTACAATCCGGATTGCAGATGGAATGTCAGAGACTCTAGAAAAACACCACATGACTTGCTTCTTTCCCCCAGGAGATAAGTTGAAGAAAAAATGTTGCCAACACATCTAGTTATCTCTCAGTGGCCTCCAATAGCGTCCATGGATGCTAGTGCTCGATACAGAACTTAGTTCTGTCACTCCTAGTCATTTTCTGTCAAATGTCAGTTCACTCCAGCATGTGCATCAATCTAGTTTCATTTCTAGTAGTAGTTTTAGTTATTTTGAATTGCAAGACTATTTAGATTAAGTTAATAAGTGGTCTTTTGTGTGTGATAAGAACCACTCCTTTTTTATTAAGTCAAGCTCAGAGTATACTATAATGTACTCCAATAGTGTTTTAGCTAAGTTAAAAAGTTGTTTTACAACTGGTACTGTAGAGTTAATCCTCAGTCCCAGATGGACGAGAGTCTCTGCAACTCTGATAAATATGCAATTTTTGCATGTTTTGAGGGTTCGGTTTTTGGGAGAAGAATATCAATACATCAAGATGGTTGAACCTGTTCTATGCATGGACTAAAGCTCTCTACCTGGTGAATATATTTTTTATGAAAGTGTTTTTGTCCAAATATACATGTGTTTTTATCTTATCTTGAATGCAGTTTTTTATTTGTGCGAAGTACATCTCATTTCCTTCATTTATTGTATAACTTTTTGGTCGTGTTTTATTTTTTGTTTATGTAAAGTTAGAGAGAGTTTATCGCATGGTTTTCTCATATCATCAGTATGATGTCATGGAACTATTTGTTTACAGAGAGACTTATATAAAGATGATTTTAAGAGTCAAAGTCATAAGAATAGGCTATAGTCTTATCTAATAGAGGCAGTTTATAAAGGCAATGATTGCTAACGTTATAAGTCGAAGGGCAAAAAAAATTATATTTGTTGATATTTTTTAATACTTTTCATTAACATATATTAAAAGAATTTAATAAAATATATAACTTCTGTGAAAGCATATTTAATAATTAAAATAATTTTTATTAATAAAATATTAAGAAACAATCATATTATTGATATTTTTAAATATTTTTAATTAAAATACATTTTTATATATTTTTAATTAAAATACATTATTGTTATTAAGTATGTTTGATGTGGAAAGAACAAAAAGAATGGAAAAGTGGTCAAAGTAATGGTATGGTTTAGATATAAGAAGTAAAAAATTTCAAAATAGGTGTAATCATGAATTTATTAAAAAAATACTTTTGTTGTAATGTTTTATTATATTTTTTTCCTTTTTTAAAGGATAAGGAAAAATAATTAACATTTCGATTAACGTTTTTTTAAGGTGATTTCGACCATTTTTATTTAAATCTAGTAATTGATTTGAAATGTTATAATTGATTTGAAATGTTATAATGGTGAAATGGTTTGTTGATATTGTTCATTGTATGTGCTTTTGGGTTTTCAAAGCTTCGAAATCAATGCAATTTTCAACATCCTTTTCTATTGATCTTGTTTTACTCAAGATTTGATTTCGCAATTCCAACAAGTGTCATTGCATGGCGATATCCCTGTCGAGAAGGGTTTTTGGAAGTGGAAAACATTTTTGTTTCAAAAACAATGCATAAGGAAAATTTGACTAGTAGAAAAATAATTCTCCTAAATAAGATAGACCATGTCTTAATTTAATAATTTAAATGGATAGTTATGAGAGTTAAGTAACATATTTATTTAACTTTAATTACCTGCCCATTTCCTTACTTTATGAATCCAAACAAACGACTTCACGGTGGACCTACCTATCTTTAAATCAAAGTTGCAAGTGTTCATTGTGTATTGCATTACATAACCAACAAAATACGAACGATAGGAACTGAAGAATCTATTGAGCCACCTCTCGATGTTGCTTCTACTAACTCATCATTGCCACCGCCTCCACTCCCATTTTGGTTGTTTTCATGAAAAGGAGAATACATACCAAGGAAGGTAAGGTCCAACCTGACTATTACTGCTACTGCTTGTTGTTTGGGGTTTGAGCCGATGATCTTAACCACAGGTTTCGTAACGCCACCGAAGTCGTAAATGAATGGTTGGGGAATCTGGCTTACGAGACAAGGAGGGCAACTGAGAGGTGCAATCTCCAGTTTAGGGTTTCAGAGAAGGTGGATGAAGCGGGGGAATTATTTAGGGAGAAACTTAAAAGAATCGATCACTAGTTCGGTATCGCTCAGAAGAGCCATGCATTGTCTATGGATTTTCGTATGAATTGGTCCCCAATATGTATGTGTGCATGCTTTCCATATTATTATTTCTATCTAGCACATGCCTTCTATCTAGACCAATCGCTTCATGATTCTTAGTAGCTGCAATAGACCTTCTCTTATCGGGAAAACTTTTACCCTTTTGCTTCTCAAATCTAAAATAGGTTTTGAAATGGGTGCTTTTGCTCCGTGAAGTTGGAAGTGGGAGTGGGAAAGATCGAGAGCCTGAAAGTACTCATCCATATCATCTCCAAGTGTGTCCTAACCAAAGTAAGATATTGTGCTTAGCGGATCCCAAATCGTCACCCCTTAAACCTTACTAGTATGAGCTCTCATTGATCACTTGCCCAAACACCGCTACGTTTCCGTTCCACCCACATACAATGCATACTTAATGTGTGCTAGGCCTTTTTCCTTCCTGGGTTGGACTGGGTGTACTGAATACGAACTATACGATTACTCTGCTAGGGCCCTCCCACCTACTTCAGGATTACCTTCATAAGTTCTCTCTGAAGTGCCCCCCCACTACTGACCTATAATTCATATTCTTAAGTGACAACAGATGCTGCAGGGACGGAGTATAGGGTGGGCCCTTGGTTAGGCGGTAAATCTTGTCTTAAGTCGGTCGCCCTCTTGCAGGTACATGCCAATCAATCATTCTCCCGCCTACTAGGGCGCATATATATTTGTTTTTTTTAGTATCCCATCCAATCCAGTTGTCGCTCTCAAGTTATGTGCACTCATCCATTATTCACAGGAATCAAAAAGCTTCAATCTACTTTTTGTGCAACTGCCAAGACTAAAGAGATTGGGATGACGAGAAATTCAGTGGTTTTGTTGGGTCTATTTTCAATTTTTGTTACTAGTTTCATCTTTACAATGGTGAGAGAGATGATAAAAACACAAGAGATAGAGATGAGAAAGTTGATAGAAGATAAGTCCTTTATAGCTTCCCATCCTCTGCAGGTTGGCTTGATGACGATACTTCTGATCATTTTGTTCTCTTTTAAAATGAAATGGGCAACAACTTTGTTATGTATATTTTCTATTATTTTCATTTCTTTCTATGAAACAGTAGGCGAGTTAATGGGCGAATTAAGAGAGATTGTGTCTTATATAGCTGCCCATCCACGATTGTTTTGGATTTTAATCACGATTAAGATCATTGTGTTCCTTTGGTTCATTTCTAAAATGCAGAAAAGGTTATTTGAACCTCCTATTTATGATATGCGAAAAGGATTTCTAAATATCCTTTTATTTATGATATACGGAGAAGGATATCTAAATCTCCTTATGCCTCTCGGAAGTAAGAGAAATGTTTCATATGCGTAATTTATAGAAGGGAAAATGGTTTTTGCAGTTGACTACTGCAGCATAGCAGATCCCAAATTCGTGTGATAAATCTTAGAGAACAGTAACAATATTTTTTGAGATTTCAATCTAAACTTTAGAAACACCACCAATATTTGTTGTTAGTTTGCGAACTTGGAATGACTTTTTTGTCAATGTAGATATCTTTTGCTAGTACCAAATCAATTTCCTACTACCAAATAGTAAATAGGAATAAAAAATCAATTTCTTACTTGCAAACAGTGAATAGGAATGAAAATTAGCGAATCCAAAAATTTCAATTTCCTACTTGCACATAATAAATAGGAATGAAAGTTACCGGTCTTACTGACTATTAAAGGTGGAACAAAATTGCAGGTGCACTATTTGAACCCCTAGCGAACCACTCATGAACTAGTGATGAATCTGTAATTGTATGATGAAGGATGATTAAAGGTGGAACAAATTTGAACCGCCAGTGAACCAGTGATGAAATTGTATCTGGAGAATATGAAACATACAATGTAGAGGAAAAGCATCTGAATAGTTAATGATGGTAGTGGAACTGGATAAAGATAGTAAGGTGGTGGAAGGTAGACAACAGTGGCTCAACATTTCTGAAGGAGCGTTTTGTCAGTGAAATTTAAAGAACTGACATAAATTAGTAAATATAAATAAATATAAAGCAGTGGCTCAACATTTCCGAAGGAACGTTTGTCAATGAAATTTAAAGAACTGACACAAGTGAAATTTAAAGAACTGACATAAATTAGTAAATTTAAAACAGTGACGTAGACATGAAACAAATTTATAATCTATTAACAACAATAACAATAACAATGTAAAATTACATAATGTGGTAGCGGGCAAAGGAACAATGACTCTGAACTTTATCTTAAAATCTTTAAAGCAATGGAAATGACTTTGAACTTTAGGTTATATATTTTAACAACGAAAAAATTGCATCACCTAGGCAATAAGACTCCAAATATATCATCCAATAGCGTTCGCTATAAAAGTAATTTATATATGGCAAAAAAATCATTATTTTCCTCTTGCTATGTACGACATTGGAGAATGGAAAAATATTTTAAGTCAAAGTTTAAGTAATACATGGTCAACGGTGAATTGATTGCAAGAGTCTTGGCCTTCGACAAGGACTAATAATGGCTCGTTCAAAAAAGAAAAAACTTAACCTTTTATTCTACTTCTCAAGTTTCCTTCCTAATGGTAATTTTGTTTAACTCAAATATCTTATTAATAGTTTTGTTTATAATTATAATTATTTTTTTAATGAAGTGTTCTTTATGTTTTGGTTAGAGTTGGGGGATTATTTCCTAGTCCATTATCAAAATCTATTTGTATTTATCAAGATTGGGTCCATTCTCGGGTGATTGGGTAGCATGTTTGTTATCCTCCCCACCCAGGTTCAATTCCCTTAAAGTGGGCATGTTGACTCGATGTAATAAGACTAGAAGGGTAGACGACCCATGGGATAGAGGACCACTCCAATGGGCTTCGAGATGCCTCAACCCTTACTAAGTCACAAGTGATTGGTATATCTAGATTACATGTTGTTCGATATACTTAGGTTGTTGGAGCATAACCTACCAATTATTGATTCACATAGTTTGTCATTCTAAGAATTTCTCATTTACTTGAAATCAAACTTAGAGTAATATAAAAAAAATTCCACTTATTATTTAGTGTAGGATCACAACTCAACTCATAATTTTGTTTATAAATATTATAGTTATTATGAAAAATATAATATTTTATTAAAAAAAATTACATTGTTATTATAAAAATGAAATATTTTTATTAAAAACAATTGCATTCTTATTATAAGAATTAAATATTTTTAATATAAATTCACATGATAATTAATAAATTTCCAAAATAATCAAACTTCAAAATTTATAAACTATTAAATACATTATCAAAATTATTTTTATTTTTTTAACAAAATAAAAATATACATTAAAACAAAATAACTAAATGTATTTATTCTTTCAAAATCACTTCACACTTACACATATTACCTAACCATGATCTCACTTTGCACCTTCATGTTAATCAATTCATCATAAGCAATTTCCATATATTTAATTACCAACCCTTATCTAATTAATCTAAGTCAACCCACTTCCACTCTATATCCCCCTATCATACCCTTATGTGTACATTGTGAAACAACTCTCATGTTATTCAATTCACCATAAGCAATTCCATATATTTAATTACCAACCCTTATCTAATTAATCTAAGTCAACCCACTTCCACTCTATATCCCCTATCATACCCTTATATGTACATTGTGAAACAATTCTAATTAATAAAACAAAGAAGTCAATTCCAAAAACAAAGAAGTCAATTCCAAAGTTTCTTTGCAAATTAACAAAGGTCACGTATCTTTGTGAAAGGATTAAAAAAACCATGAATTAGATGGAGTGAGAACAAAGAGAAGACCCAAATAAAACAAAGAAGTCAATTCCAAAGTTTATTTCCATCTTAACAAAGGTCACGTATCTTTGTGAAAGGATTAAAAAAACCATGAATTAGATGGACTCAGAACAAAGAAAAGGACCCAATAGGTCATAAACATGGTTTTTTTAATATAAATATGTTTCATAATTTATATTAAAGATATGTTAATTTTATAATATTAATTATTATTACTTTATATTTTAAAATAGTTATAAAAATATTCCCCTGTAAAATGTCAAACACCCCCACTATGACAAGATGTTAAGAGCTTAAACATAGTGCTATTTAATACTTTGTGTAATATATTATATGTAATATGTTATAACATATTACATATAATATATTTTAAAATAGTTATAAAAATATTTTCCCAATGAGATGTCAAGCACCTAGTTATGATAAAACGTTGAGAGCCTCAGCATGGTGTCATCTAATATTGTGTACTAATATCAGTAGCACTCATGGCAGATATTACCCAAGCGACTCATTCACTCAGCTGCTTAAACCTGGTATAGAAGTGAAACATGTGGGGATATTATATGGATGTCAATGTTATATAAATATCACGACGTAAGGTGTGAAGTAAAGCATGTGGGAATGAAACCTTGATCAATAATGTGAAACTACTCCACACTCATAATCAGTTGCATGCCATTTAGACATAAAATGTTAGTAGTAAGTCTTAAAAATAGAGAATTTTTAAAGATACATTCTTAATCTTTAAACGTAAAAATTTTAACAAATTTTATTAATTCTTAAAAATATCAATTAAAAAATGTTTGACAATATTTTTTAAAATAATTCAAAATTTAAAAATATATATATATATATTTTTAAATACATATAAAAATAAATTTATATTTATAATAAATAATAATAACAATTTAATTTTAAAGTTACAACACATATTTGTAACTATCAATCCTACTCACAAGTTGCACTAAAAATAAACTTACATTTATAATAGAATTGAAATTATATATTGTAAATTTGATTCCTCCTTAATATTTTTATAACTATTCTTTTTTTTAGCTAGAAATGTGGGTCTTTCTATTTACTGAAAATGAAAGAGTATATAAGTTTTCAAAATTGATGCTTGAGATGTCAACATAGGAAACTAGTTGAGGCATCAATGTCTGAGTAATCATAAAGACACCTATAAGGCCAAAAACCAAGTTTGGTCCATACATTTTATTGTTTATGGACTGATATTAGACTAAAATTGTTGAAAACAAAGATTAAACTAGTACCAAAAAAAAATGGAGATCTTCAAGTCTGGGGAGAAACACTTTCACCTTGACATCGGCTCGAGGAAGTCCATGGCGAAACAATGGTGCTAGGCTATGAACCAAAGAGTTGATTCTGGAGATCATCAATCATTGCAAGCATTTGTTCATGTCGGAAGGTGGTCTCAACAATGTCTCTGCGAAGATCAAAGAAGAGCAGAAGTTGGTCATATGTTAAGAGCATTGGATGCCTCTCGCTAAGTTGCGAAGCACTGCCCTGTACACCATTTCCACTATTATCCATGTTGGAGTCTTTATTTACTATCTTTTCAACCGAAATTTTCCTAGGGGTTTCCTCTCTTGTCTTAGGGATTTCTTCTTCAATTGTGGCAAAGCCCCATCTTCCTTCTTCCTGTGAGGGCCCAAAGGGAAATCATCTTTCATGTTGTGAGTCTGTGGAGGGGTGTTACGAAATCGAGTTGCTTGGAGAAGGAGACGAAGGATGTTGCCTAATAGGCTCTACGAGTGTAGTTTCTACCTCACTTCGATTTGCCTCTCTCACACGACATTGGATCTAATGCAGTTGAACCCACATGAGGAAGGAAAAAACGACGAGAGTTGTAACAGGGCCAGATCAAGGGAATGTTTAAAAATGGAATCCACAACACAATGAGAAAGACTGAAATGCATGAGAAGGCCATTATCGTGCCTTTGTAAATCCCTGACTTCCCTTTGTGGTGATCATTAAACAGCTTCATTACTACATCAATATCCTCGCACGAATACACATGTCCATAACCGGCGAACTAAACCTTCATCATACCTTCCAAGTTTAAGGAGCTCACTAAATGAGTTGCTTGGGTAATATCCACCATGAGTGCCATTGATATTAGGAGGTACGTGAAGGACCAGGTGGCACCATGTTGAGGTTATCGACGTCTTGTCATAGCTGGTCGTTTGACACCCCATCCGAGGAATATTTTTATAACTATTTTAAAATATAAAATAAAAATAATTAATATTATTAAATTAACACATCTTTAATATAAATTATGAACCATGTTGGTATTAAAAAACACCATCTTTCATTTTCAGTAAATAGAAGGAACCACATTTCTAGCTAAAAAAAATAGTTATAAAAATATTAAAGAGGAATCAAATTTATAATATATAATTTCAATTTTATTATAAATGTAAGTTTATTTTTAGTGTAAATTTAGTGGGTGTTATAGTTAAGAACATGCGTTGTAACTTTAAAATTAAATTGTTATTATTATTATTTATTATAAATATATATTTATTTTTATGAGTATTTAAAATATAAAAAATTCTTAAATTTTTTAATATTTTAAAAAATATTATCAGATATTTTATAATTGATATTTTTAAGAATTAATAAGATTTGTTAAGGTTTTTACAATTAAAGATTAAAATTGATATTTTTAAGAATTAATAAGATTTGTTAAGGTTTTTACAATTAAAGATTAAAAATGGATCTTTGAAATTTTTCGATTTTTAAGATTTACTACAACATTTTATGTCTAAATGGCATGAAAAGGATTATGAGTGTGGAGTAGTTTCACATTATTGATCAAAGTTTCATTCCCACATGCTTTACTTCACACCTTACGTCATGATATTTATATCAACATTAACATTCATATAAGTAGTAGCCCCCATATTAACATAATAATTGATTTGTGTCAAGGTTGATATACTTGTTTGCTTGGACTTCCCCTCACTCCTTTGCATGGTGGGTGTCCATATATGTGAATAATAACAACAATGAGATACGCCTACATGTGTTGTCTCAGAAAAATTTCTACAACTATAAAATCTCCTCTCATTTATCCTCGAAACTTGCCATTACGTTTTGTGATTAAAGCACTTGGAAATAGTGAACACCTTAAGGTTGAGACCCACAATATTTTATGCTTAAAAGGCATGGAACTAATGGTGAGCATTGAGTAGTTTTCCACTGTTGACCAAGGTTGCATTCCCACAAACTTTTCTCTGCACCTTAAGACAACCATGGGTATATATAAGGGTAAGTTGTGAGTTTATGGTATGTAGCACACCCTCATGCACATATGATGAACCCAGGCCTACCCCAATGTTTTGAGTAATGCCCACACCAACATTTGTCCCAAAAGGCTTGGAATTAATGGTGGACACTAAGTAGTTTCACACCATTGGCCATGTCCCCTTCCAACAAAATTTCCTTGGTACATGGGTTAAACTTAAACATAACACCACTTACAAGCACATATTACAAACCCAAACCCACATCCATGTTGTATTTAAGGCCTCCCACAACATTTTACTAAGACTGCTCAAAATTAATGATGAAAATGGATTATTTTTGCAAGGTTGGCCAAGGTTTCATTCTCATAGACTTTACTCGACACTTTAAGGTAGCCATGAAAAAACCCATAAGTAAAGTTTGAATTTATGTCCTTCTGTAAGTTGTTATGTATGACATGTTGTAATCTTTTAAAAATAAGTTAATATAAAAATGAAGAAGTGGTTGCCAAATTCAGGGGAGACATGACATGACATGACAAGACAATTTTCCCCCACTTGTCTAGTTGAGATTGTTGTAATTTGGAAATACGAAAACACAAATATCATAATTCAAGCACAGAATTAAAACACAGAGATTTAACGTGGTTCAACCAAACGTTGGGCTACGTCCACCAAGCAGAGTTATCAGTTGTCTTATTATTCAGATTAAGGAGATTACAGCAGGCTCACTCACACTCATCATGTTTGCCTCTACGGGATTACATAAATTTATACATTACACAGGAAAACTGATTATTAAATGTAAACTCATCCATATTCTAACTTGGTCGTATTGGTTACAACCAACGCTGGATTATAGGATCTGAAATCCTATTCATGGAAGAATTCGTTGTCACCAATTTCCAACAATCTCCACCTTGACATCAATTAACCTGATACCTTGCTCTTCCTTTTGTTCATCACCTTTTCTGCAAGCCGAGAGAAGCCAAGCACCATTGTAGATTCTCTAACAGTATTGGTTTTGTGAACATATGTGCGCAGTTCTCTTTTGTATGCACTTTCTCAAGAGAGACTCCACCTTCATTGATGACCTGTCTTACAAAATGGTACTTGATAGGTATATGTTTTGTTTTACTGTGGTAGGCTGGATTCTTAGCCAAGTGAATAGCACTTTGACTATCACAAAGTAACTTTACTTTGCCATGCATCCTTCCAAACTCACCAAACAAACCTTTCAACCAAACTGCCTCTTTGCAAGCATGTGAAGCAACTACATATTATGCTTTTGTACTGGATAAGCAACAATGTTATGTAGCTTTGACATCCAATTGATAACTCCACCTGCAAGAGTAAAGACATACCCTGAAGTTGACCTTCTCTTGTCCAAATCACCTGCAAAATCATAATCAACATATCCATAGACTGATTCACAACCACTGTTATAGGTGATACAGTAATCACTTGTGCCCCTTCGATACTGAAGCACCCATTTCACTACCACCTAGTGCTCTTTACCTGGATTTACCATAAACCTGTTGACAACCCCAACTGCATGTGAAATGTATGGCCTTGTACTAACCATCGCATACATTAGACTTCCTACTACATTAGCATATGGTATTCGAGACATATATTCCTTTTCTTCGTTTGTACTAGGACATAAACTTGAAAAAATCTTAAAATGGGAATCCAAAGGGACTGAAAATGGTTTCACTTTGTTCATACCAGACCTCAAAAGTATCTTCTCAACATACTTTTGTTGTGACAACCAAAGCTTACCATTCCTCCTGTCTCTGAATATCTCCATGCCCAAAATCTGCCTTGCTTCTCCTAGATCTTTCATATCGAACGTCCTAGCCATCTGAGCCTTT
>ML776562.1:660277-672348 GCA_009831015.1 Picea engelmannii
CATCAACATACAATACTAAGATAATGAATATGCCATTATTCAATTTCTTAAAGTAGACACAATGATCATACTCACTCCTTGTATAATTTTGGCTCACCATGAAAGAGTCAAATTTCTTGTACCATTGTCTGGGTGACTGCCTCGGACCATACAATGATTTCTTGAGCCTGCAAACAAATTTCTTGCTACGATTCTGAATGAACCCTTCCGGTTGTTCCATGTAAATTTCCTCATCCAAATCTCCATGTAAGAAAGCGGTCTTAACATCTAGTTGCTCCAACTCCAAGTCAAGCAATTCAACTAATGCTAACACAATTCGAATTGAAATAGACTTAACAACTAGTGAAAAAATCTCATGAAAGTCAATACCTTCTTTCTAAGAATATCCTTTCGCAACTAGCCTTGCTTTGTACCTGTCCACCTTATCATCAACACCCTTCTTCGACTTGTAGACCCACTTGCAACCTACAGTTTTTCTGTCTTTTGGAAGTTCTACCAGGTCCCATGTGGCGTTCCTCTCTAATGCCTTCATTTCATCCTTCATTGCTTCTTTCTACTTATCATTGTTAGAACCCTTCACAGCTTCTTGATAGCACAAAGGTCCATCATCATTAGTACTTAAAGAAACCGATGAAACAAAATCACCATACCTTCTTGGAGGATTTTTGACCCATGTAGACCTCCTTAGGGAAGTTTGTGGTTCATCCACAACATGTTTATTGTCATCATCAACCATGTCTTCCTCTGCTACAGGAGACTCTTCATGAACATCTTCTGAAACTTGTTCGTGTTCACCTTCATTGGTTTCAAACTGAATTTGTTGATACTTTGGTGCGTTTTCTTGTTTCATTTGAACATCTACATTTGATTTGATGAGAGATGATTCATCAAATATTACATCTCTGTTAATGGTGATCTTATGGACAGTAGGATCCCACAACCTGTACCCCTTAATATCATCACCATATCCAACAAAGATAAACCTTTTTTATTTTGGATCTAATTTAGAGCGTTGATGTTTTGGAATTAGAGCATAGGCATCACAACCAAAAACTTTAAGATTAGAATAATTACAAGGGTGACCTGTCCATACCTCTTCTGGAATTTTGCATTCTATTGATGTTGATGGTGATCGATTCACTACATAACAAGTTGTAGATACAACTTATGCCCACAGTTCTTACTGCAAGTTGGCATTACTCATCATACTCTTTTCTCTCTCTAAAAGAGTCTTGTTCATGCGTTCACCAACTCTATTTTGCTGAGGAGTATAGGCATTGGTTTTATGCCTACCGATCCCAAATTCCTTGCAATAATTCTCAAACTCCATTGATGTAAATTCACCACCATTATCAGTTCTTAAACATTTAATGGACCTACCCGTGCTCATTTCCACTAAAGCTCTAAACTGCTTGAAAACTGTAAATACATCAACCTTACTTTTCAACATATAAATCCACACCTTCCTAGAGAAATCATCTATAAAAGTTACAAAATATGATGATCCTCCATATGAAATAGTAGGAGATGGTCCCCAAACATCAGAATGGATATAGTCAAGAATTCCCTTACTGGTATGTCTTTCGGTTTTAAATTTCTGCCTATTTTATTTTCCATAAATACAGTGCTTGCAGAAATCTAACTTTAAAGAATTTAGACTAGGAAGTAACTTGTGATCATTTAATACCTTTAATCATTGCTCGCTCATATGGCCCAACCGTTGATGCCACAGTCGAACAGAATCACTATCGTTCTCAGATACCGTTGTCGCATGATCTGATTCAATCCTCCCTTCTAACATAAACAGGTTACCAACCTTCTTTGCTTTCATAACCAGTAGGATTCCTTTGTAGACCTTCATAACTCCACCTTGAACAATACTCTTGTAACTCCCTGTGTCTAAGACTCCCAAAGAGATTAGGTTCTTCCTAAGTTCAGGTACATGTCTTACATCAATTAATATTTTAACAGTTTCATCAAACATCTTAATCCGAATGCTACCAATTCCCACAACTTTATACGAGATATCATTTCCCATGTAAACTATTCCATCATCTACAGACTGATAAGTAATAAACCAGTGTCTATGAAGACACATGTGGTTTGAAGCACCAAAATCTAATAACCATTGTTGATCATAATGTGAACCAATATTAATTGATAAAACTTCATCATTCATACATGAACCTGTTTCAATTGCATTTGCTTCCTTCGTCTCTTTTGGAGGGTCTTCTTTGGAGGCTTGTTGTCGCTTCCAACAGTCCTTCTTCAGGTGTCCAGATTTGCCACAAAACCAGCACTTAAGCTTGCTCTTTCTGCCCTTCGAATTTGACTGAGAGAAATCCCTCTCACTGTGTCCTCTTTCTTTAGGTCTGCCTCTGATCACCATCGCCTCAGATGTAGAGGTTTCTAGATTGGATTTCTTCCTTGTTTCCTCAGATAGTAAAGCTCCAACAATGTCATCAAACTCAATACTTTCTGTTGAGCTAAAACTAATAGAGGTAACAAAATGATCCCATAATGCGGGCAAAGAACATAATAATGTAATCGCCTTATCTTCAGATTCAAATTTCACTCCTATGCTAGTCAACTGAACTAAGAGAGTATTAAAGGTATTTAAATGATCAACTATCTTTGTACCTTCCTTCATGCGCAAACTGTACAATTGTCTTTTCAGGAAGATCATGTTCGTCAAGGATTTTGTCATGTACAGCCTTTCCAACTTTGACCACAAACCGGTTGTTGTCTTCTCTGTAACAATGTTGAACAATACATCGTCAGCCAAACACAGGCGTATGACACTCAGTGCTCTCGCATCCATCTCATCTCAGTCTTAGTCTGTTATGGATGCGGGTTGTTTTGTTTTTCCCAAAAGCACCTTCACCATGCCTTGTTGCACGAGCAGATCGTGCATCTTAACCTTCCAGATCTCGAAATTGTTCTTGCCATTAAATTTCTCAATTTCGAACTTAACACTCTGCGTCTTTACCATTAGAGGAAACATAAAGTAGAGAAATAATATTTTAATCTTTACAAGGTTTAATAAAAAAAAAGTTAATAAAAAAAACATTTTATTAAAGATCCACCTTTTTAATAAAAAAACCTTTTAATAAAAAAATCTCTTTTACTATAATCCCTTCCACCTTTTACTTATTATATTTAATTCCAAATATAATAAGCCTATTAAAAAACATCCTCCACTTTTATATATTTTATGCCATTCGCCTCCCTTTATACATATGACATTCGCACCCTTAAAAAATATTTTGTGCTTAATTTAAAACACCATAGCTTAAAAAACATACGGGAATATTTTTTTTCAGGAGTCACCGCATTCGTTGTGATGGCTTGACTGCGGGGATTTGGAAAGAGTCGTCGCACCTCCCGCTATGGTTGGCCTGAGGAAATTTTGAAAAATTACTCACGTGTCGCCGCACCTCCCGTTATTGTTGGCCTGCGGAAATGTGGAAATTTTACTCACGCGTGAATTGTGTATTATTGGCCGCCGCGACCTTCGAGAGGAGAGACCTGCGGAAATTTGGAGATCTATGCACCTCCGAAAATTTGACGCCCTCAACTGCCTTCTCCTCCAAACCTCCTCTGATATTTACTGGTCTAACGGATCTCCAACCAGAAATTCTCTGATACCACTTGTTGTAATTTGCAAATGCGGAAACACAAATATCATAATTCAAGCAGAGAATTAAAACACAAAGATTTAACAGGGTTCACCCAAACGTTGGGTTACGTCCACCAAGCAAAGGTATCGGTTTTCTTATTATTCAGATTAAGGAGATTACAGCAGGCTCACTCACACTCATCATGCATGCCTCTACGGGCTTACATAAATTTATACATTACACAGGAAAACTGATTATTAAATGTAATCTCGTCCATATTCTAACCTGGTCGTATTAATTACAACCAACGCTGGATTATAGGATCTGAAGTCCTATTCATGGAAGAATTCGTTGTCACCAGTTTCCAATAAAGATGATAATGGACGACATGATAACATAAAATTTCAAGGTATGTTAAACACTTTACTTCCATGAATATTAAATGTCAACCACTCACTTTGTATACATGCATACATATATATTTATATATATACACACTTTGTATACACATATATAGACACACACCTCCTCTTAAGACTATGAAAGACTTTTTTTTTTTTTGTTTTTTTGGAGGGATGAATGCTCTTTTTTTTACTCTCACAAAGAGTTTAAAGAGAATAAAAGAGAACGTGTTTCCATGATTGAAAACTACCATTACATCTCTTGGATGGGGTGACATATGAGGTCCAAGTGGCTCTTTATGCATGTGCAATTTGATGGGTTATGTACAGAGGATGGGTTATGTATTATAGCCTCTTGTGTGAAGGAAGGAATCCAACGACGCGAGGACAACCGAATTGGGATGGTTGTTATGGCTCATCCAAAGTATAGTTGTTGTCGTAATGAGATGGGAATTATGGGAAAGGAGGAAATCATGCTAATAACATAAGGGTTGGGTTTTATTTGTTCTAGAGGATCAATCTTGCTGGAAGGTTGGGACTTTAAGCACTTTGTAGTTTTAGCCAAGTCCTAGGTGATCTGGAAAGAATCATTATATAATTTGTCATCTATCTTGGTACTTTATAGGTGGAAAAATTGGAGGAATTAGCTTGCAAGGTCCATTTTTGTGGTAGGTCCCAATTTAAAAATTGGTATCTAGAACCTTACAAAGCCATTTTGAGGCACTAAATGACATTTTTTTGGGTTGCAGTTCCCGGAAGTTGTGCCCATGCCCTTGATCTTGATCTACACATCGAGACCTTTCCAACACTGTGAAAAACACCTCAACCAAAACTCGTATGCGAAATTTAGTCTCCCACAAGTTGATCTACCTTATTGACCACCATGGTATAAGTGAACACCATGTCAACCCCCATTAATCACACATGTGCAGCTAGCCACGTGTGGATTTTCAAGAAGATTCTAGAAGGTCCAAATCTTATCAGTGATTGAGGGTTGAGGAATTCAAAGCCCTAACCCTATATGGCTATCAGGCTATGTTAAATACCAAGCCACTAGGAGGAGAAGGGGGCTCCATTCTTTAGCATTGTATTTGTTCCATAGTTGAGCGGACTAACTAGGAGTGGTATTTTGAGAGCATAATATAGGAGGAAAAGATTATATAGTATCCATACATGCCACAGTGTCAAAGGAAACTCCATAGTGAGTGCCTCTTTCTTTGCATTTGCATTTCCATAACTAAAGAAAAGAGAGCATAGCATAGGCCTCACCTTCTAGCTGGGTTTTCTCCTATATTGGATTTCCCAAGATATATCTTGTGTTCCTTTGTGTGTGGATGTTGTGTTATTTTTCCCATTTCTTTATTTTTCATATTTCAGCTATTTTATAAATTCAAGCAAAGCTAGTAATTAATTAATCTGGGATCTAAGAAAAATTAGTTTGGATAGGTCAGATTTCATAATATTATAATATATGTTGTGACAAACTATTCCAATGGAATATCCATGCAGTTTACAGATCACTAGGGATGGGTTTTCTATTTTGCATGGGATAATTCTAGCATAATTATCATAGAGATTTCACAAGGTTTGGTTGGAGTGTCTAGTTGGGGATCTTTCCCGACATGGGTTAGGTTTCTATTAATATAATGGTGATCTAGGATAGGAATCTCTTGTTTCAGTGGGATTGTTAACCAAACACGTAAGGAAGATTTTGGAGGTCAAGTGTAGCCTAGTTAGGTGATCTGATTGGTGGACTAGTTCTCTTAGCATTATAGTCGATTGTCATTTCCTATATGCGAAAGTTGGGTTTATTAGTGTTATCAGTTTCTTGGCCCTGGTGGTTTCATTCTACAATGGTGGTTGCTCCAGGTTCTTGTGCGTGGAAAATTGGGCACTCACTTCCCTAGTCTCAGGCTCTTCAAGTGATATGGCAGATTTATCCGATGTGGAGGCCCCTGAATCGAGTATGAGGGGTCGAAGGAGAAGGCATGAGAATGTTGCTCACCCTGCTCCTGAAAAGGCTACAACACCCTCCATGACCAGAGCTGAGAGGGAAGCCAAGAGGGCCAAGCAAACCTTCTAGTTAATGTTTTTGATTTAGTTAAAAGAGAAGGTAAATTCCTTAGAGAAAATTGTCTTGGAAGAGGGGAAAAGGATGGCATAAGAGCGGATTGAAAAAGAATTTGAGGGGTGGTTCTTTAACCATGGATTCTCAACGAGCATAGATACCAAGGTCTTCGAGGCAATTGAGCATTACTAGCTAACCAAATATCTCATTGCCTAAGCGCTCTGGGAGAAGGGAACCCAACGCAAGGAATTATTGAATAGATTCATGTTGTTTGAAGCTAAGTTTGAGGTTGTTAGTAGGTTGGTATTTGGTATCAAAATTGAGGTGGCGGATAAGCAGGTAGATGACAAAGGTGGCATCGGGAACTAACAAGGAACCTCCTTAAATCTAGTCATCATCGATGAGGATGTTGACTAGGACATCAACAAAGTTGCCCTTGATGATCATGATGACAAGCCTCTTGTTGCTCCAAGACAAGATTGCTAAGTCTCTTTATTGTTATCTCTTGTGGTCTTCTTATGTTGTCACCATGCTCAGTCATGTTTCTTTAGGTTAGTTTATTGTTAATCTTACTGCCTATTAGCTACTTTTTTAGTTTATATGAGTTTTGAACCTCTGTAAATGGATTGAGCATAATTATAGAAACTTTGATAAACTTTGAAGACTATTATGAAACTCTCTATTTAGTTTCCTTTTTTGGCAAGCCATATAGAGTCACATCTATAAACTTTTTTTGTACCATATCTATATAAATAGAACTTGCTTACCAAAAAAACAAAAACTACCATTCCATGTTTATATTGAGTTTCATACATCTATAAACTTTTTTTACCATATCTATATAAATAGAATTTGCTTACAAAAAAACAAAAACTACCATTCCATGTTTATGCATTGAGTTTCATAGTGTATTAAGGATGATAACAAGTCTTTTTGCAATGAACTTTGGTGAAAGTAGAGTGTTGTCTTAGCCTCCACTAGGGTTAAAATGTCACAAAAGTAATCAATCCATCCATATAAGGGTGGACGAACCATCATAGTCTTTAAATTATGCTAAATGGCCCCACTCGCCTATGTGTTAAAACACTGCAAATAATGTCTCACTTTCCAGTGATGGTCTTAGTTTTTTTTTAAATTAAAGATATGAGATGTCTCCTCTAGAAATTTTCTTAATATTTTTACTGTGTAATTTAATCACAATTTTTTTTATATTTAACTTTTCTATTATTATTATATGTAATAAATTTTTAAAATCACATTAGATTAGCCAGCAAGAAGGTTAACAAAGTTATCCAACTAATTATTATAAATTACATGTTGTGTTAAAGTCTATAATTATTATAATTATCGTTATATCAAACAAATAAACGAACAATGATTTTTGTTGAGTTATTTGTATCCTCATATTCATGCTTAGTGCTTACAATCACATGGTTTTCGAACATGGATGTTTATGATTAAGTGATGAAGGCTCTCTTATCATTTAATTACCCACATCCATATGCTTTTACTTTTAAGTTTGAAAGTTTTGTGTTGCTTTAGTGATGAGATGTTTTTAATTATTCGAGATCGTGTCTTTGTAATTTATGTGGAATTTAAATTAATATAGTTTAATGATTTAACATTTTTTTTTCTAATTTTTTTATAATTTAGTGGTTGATATAGGAGCAATCATTACTAGTTGTTATTTATGAATATAGGTTGATTTTATTCAAGGAAACATTACCTAAAATAATTTGTTGGTTTTTTGTAAGGAGGTAGATTTTCACTCATCTTTTAAATGCTTATCTTGGGTCATTAACATGTTTCTTTACATCTAAGGAAGATGAGTTTTTAGCTAAATCTTTCAAATGCTTATTTTGGGTGATTAACATGTTTCTTTACATCCAAGGAAGATGAGTTATTAGCTAATTAAAGATAGTTCTAACTCTTACTCCAAAATCAAAAGGTTATTTTTGCCAAAATAGTATCCACAAGCCTACACTAGGGTCATGTACTTTTTAATAACATTTAACTTTATTCTCATACATAAGACAATATACTACTCCCAATTATAATTTGACCTTTTGCTTAAAAAAATTAGATATTCCATAATGTAGTGATAAACTTAAATCTATTCAATAATTTAACCTTTTGCTTTAAAAAATAGATATGTCATAATGTATTAATAAACTTAAATATATTCCCCCAGATGGGGTGTCATCAGCATAGGATTTAGGTGGCGAGGAAAGGCACGGGACTGCCACATCTCACGCACTAAAGCAACACCCACCCTCATTTAACTCTGCCTCGCGCGACTTAGAAGCAGATGGTAGTATGGGCTCTGAAGGAGCTCACCTCGCATCACCTCGGTGTTAATGGATTCGAGCGATAGTTTTTTGTTGTCACTTCCCCGCATGGAAACCTTGGCACATGCGATCGAGGTTATATTTGGCCAAATTGGGCAGCGGGGCATTTTGCTCATCGATTTGGACAGTGGTCTAGTCTATATTGGTGTTTTCCTTCTCTGCAGTATTGGCACTCCACCTTCGTTCGGTTCTGGTTTTTCTTCCCTCTGGGCATGATGCGCCAACGTGGTCATTCTAAAAGAGACATTGCTTGGCATTGCACCTACGACAAGATGGAAAATAAAAACAGGGATATGAGGCAGCATTCTGGAGATTCGGTGGGCTCATTTTCTTCGCTCTACTCTACAAGTCTTGTAGGCCTCCCACCTGGGCACTCACCCTGGTCGTGTCTGGTTGAGTGGTTCGACCTTCAGGGAAATTCTCTCGGGTTTTCTCCTGGGCCAATTCCTATTGACCCATCATCGTCAACTTCGTCAGCTTGCCCGCATGTGCCCCCTCCTCTGGATCAGTCTACTCCTCATGCTTCCAACCCTATCTATGAGGATTGCTCTAGGATTTTGAACACCGTGTTGATGTTTCACAACTTAGTCTTCGAGCTCCGGCATGACATGGCAAATATTTGTTTCAAGCTAGACATGATGGACCCTCTTACACACTTTGTTCACCCCAGAAACCAGACGAGCTGATGATGTTGCATACATGATGAACGCAACCAAAGTGATTCCTCTGTGGAACACTGCTCATCCTCCTCGGCCTCCAAGCTAGTCTTGTTTTCAGGTTTTGAAGAGTTCTTAATTTTTTCATGTTTAGAAACTACTTTATTTGGGCCCTACGTGGCATTGTCTTGTTTATACAGATTAGCAACTCTCTTTTAGTCCTTTTGACATTGTTTATGCAGACTAGTAGTTTTCTTTTAGTCTTTTTTCTATCAAAATACCTTATAAGTCCAAGAGGCCTGGACTAATTTCCCTACTGGGCAGTTCAGAACCTTAGTTTTTTCTTATCATGGAAGTCGCCATAGTTTTTTATTTTTTTGGTATGGAAGTCATAATTGTATTAACTGTAATCACAGATTCTGAAAGGTAATATATAAATACTTATTTAAAAAAAAAATTGTTAAAGAATTTAATAAAACATATAACTTTTATGAAAGTATATTTAATGAATTGAAATATTTTTTTATTAATAAAATATTAAAAGTATTTTAAAAATATTTTAAATTAGTTAATTAGCTAAAATATTTTTTATTAATAAAATATTAAGAGACAATGATATTTATTGATATTTTAAAAATATTTTAAATCAAAATATATTATTGTTCAAATGGATTGGATCTAATGGTGGAAAGCAAGAAGTTTTTCATTATTGGGCAAGGTTCAATTTCAATGAGGGTTGTTTAACCTGGAGTCATGCGGACACCTTGAGGTAGTGGTTGAACGTGTGGTTGCAGCCAAAGATACATGTGCCCTCATCTTGTTGCCTAAGGAGAAAGATTATAGAAAATTCAAGCAAAGACTAGAGGCTCTTGAGAGACATAAAAAATTGTTGTTAACCATGGTATCTCAGCTGGTAAAACACAATGGAGGCTCTCTACAGTTGGCTTGGGACAATGGGTTGCCTTCAGGATCTCATTTGTCTCCTTCGCCTACTAGGGTAGACGCAAGTCTGTCCAAGGCATTGCCCCAAGTTCATACATTGGATGATTGATATTTTCCTTACCTTTTTCTATTTCAATTTTGTTAGTTTCTGGATATTATCATGCTTCTACAAACTCGGTTTATTATGTCCTTCTTTTTTAACCAACCTAGTTTCCCTCCAAATAAGTCAAACAAACTCTTAGGTCATTGATGGATATATGGATTGGATACTAATTATGGCAACAATTATGTACATTATGTTACTACTTTAATAAAAAAATTCTTAAAAAAAACATTTACACATATGACCTAACCATAATCTCTCTCAAACACTTATATGTATATTGTGAAACTATTGTAATTAATAAAACAAATAAGTCAATTCCAAAAAATTTCTTACTAACTTAAGACAAAGGTTAGAGATCTTTGTCAAAGGATCAAAAACCATGAATTAGAATGAGTAAGAACAAAATTATTTATAAGGGGAGGAAACATGGATTGACACGACAAAGACGAGAATTATGCATGTACAAATATCGTGTGTTTTTAAATATAAAAATGGTTAGGCAATGTTTTTAAATTTAAAAATGGTTTAGAATTAATATTGAAAATTTATTAATCTTATAATATTAATTAAAATTTCATTTTCATACCCTAGATGGGGTGTCAATTACTACATGATATTCATTTATATGTGATCTGGAGGATCACACACCTTGAAGCAGGTGCAATCGACTACTTCGAGAACTATACTAACTCCCCTCTATCTTTGTATGGATTGTCTTCATCTAAAGCTTGGACATAACGGCATAGTACCTATGATTGGTCGTCTCCGAATGAGAGATAGTTGGTGACGGTGGTTGAGGTATTACAGTGTCATGGCCATCACTCTTCTTCCCATGGAAAAATCTGATGGCACGAAGGCATTTAGAGCCACCATTAATGGTGTTTGGAATCGAGGCAAGTCAAGCGGTGTGTTTATTATGGCAAGTTGACATAGATTGGGATATCTCTCTCCCATTTTGGTTGCAGCGGTTTATGCACTAGAAGGAAGCTCCCATGGTTTGTCAGTGGAAGAGAGCTCGCTCTCGTTGGAGCAGCAGTACTCGTAATACACAAACATAGAAATCCTCATTTTGTTAGAGACCTAACCTCCCTAACCACTCATATAGGTAGAATAATATATTTTCCATGTAATAAAGGTCAATATTAATAAGGCCTAGTAATAAGGAAGAATAAGTCAAATGTAAGAAGACCTAATAGAAGCTTCCACTTCTAGAAGATATTCCTCTAGAATGTTCTTTTGGTAGATAGATTTAGTATAAATAGGAGTCGAGTGCATGAGAAGGTTTTGTCTAGAGAATTATTGTAATAAAGTGTTGCTATGTTGCATATTGCCCCCTTGAAGAAGCAGGTGAACATTGTTTCCTATCAATAAAGGTATTATTTTGGTGTTATGGTTTGATCTATTGTGTTGTTTTGTTGTTATTCTTTGAAATATTTATGTTTTCAGCTATTATAATAGATCTAGTACCTTACAAGTGGTATCAAAGCACTTTCCTTGGTAGAAAATTGTGGGTTATTTTTTTTCAGGGTAGAGACGTATTATGGCGTCTTAAAGCTACAGAGATCTGTCATTCAACGCATAAATTTGTTGTCAGGGAAGCATACATGCAGGAACTACAAGAGGTATTTAAGCGCACATTGTTGGCCACCCTTGTAACCCATGTTGGTACTCCCTCGAGTGGTAGCGCATCATAAAACACATGTATACGGATCGACCTAGATATATTGAAGGCCTCCGTAGATAAATCAATCGACCGCCTAACTGTTATATTGTCACCGAGATGATCTGGATTTTATGAGCAGAACGAAATGAATAACGATTATTAATAGGTGCTTAACACAAAAATAACAGAGATACAGTAAAACTGGTTTTCTATTAAATAACAAAATAAGCTGAAACTGTAAAAATGCAGCGGAAACAAGCTTGCTGG
>ML776562.1:677228-702496 GCA_009831015.1 Picea engelmannii
TTCCCAAAAAAACATCGTTTAGGGCCTCAAAATGGCCCCGGAAGTTAAAACTGCTAAAAATAGTAAATTACCAAAATTGCCAGAAACATGTTTTGGGCCAGTTGGAGAAGGTGGGTGGCCACCGATATCCACCTGGATCACGAGAACATCACTCAGGAAGATACTCTCTAGTACCTGGGTAGTCGGGTAGTATGGATAAGGGTGCAGTCTAGCTTCCTTAGTTGGTGCTCTAAGATATTGGGTTGAGTACTATTGTTGGACCCCTCACGTATATCAGAGAGTTATAGCATAGGGAAAACCCTTGTCTGTAGAAACCCTGGATACCCTAACCCTTGGGACGAAAATAGAAACAAAACATACAAGATCTATTATCATGCAATTGTACCTCATGCATTCTGGTTGCGAAATTCCTACACATTTATTCTTGTTAATAATTTGGTCATTTCGTCACTACGATATTATTCATATCGGAGTACAACTCTACACGAGTAAAAAAAAAATCAAGATACTTCCGGCACCATTATTTCAGACCTATTCCATTGGATTCCTCTCTTTGACATGATCACAATCATACCTATCATTTTTCAACGATTTTTTTTTTTCCGTGGACCTGACCCCTTTCCAACACCCCTATTTGGCATTTATCCCATTGTCTTCCTCTCTTTGGACTAATCATAGTGATATCAATCATTAGTAACCCCTTTCTATGCGGCCCCCCTTTTCCCCTATCTCATCCCCATGGCCCACACTCGCAACCAAGATTGGGAACAATGTCTCACCGCCTTGGAAAAATCTCATGACCAAACTTGGATTGATATTTCTTCCATTACTTATAGTATTGGTAACCTCAACTCATGGCTTGCTCTGCTCGAATCACTTCCCACATCCATCACTCAATTGACCGCCACATGTCAGCAATGTCAGGATGGAGTCAACAATTTGACTGCCTTGTTTAATCCCACCCCATATCCTTTCTCTTCTTCCACACCTTATAACCCTGGCGGTCTTGAATCCTCCCAATCCACCTCTTATCCTCCCCACCACTTTCAGGGGAACCTGACAACCTGCGCCCCCCTCACGTAGAGGTGAACAAATTTGATGGCTCGGATCCCACAGGCTAGGTCACTCAAATGGAACACTATTCCTCTTTGTACGACATTACTGATGAGTTGGCTAAACTCAGGTATGGTGTTCTCCATCTAGATATGAAACGTTGGCAATGGTGGCAATGGAGAAAAAATTCATGCCAAGGGTATGTGGCTTGGACACAATTTGTTGCAAATATTTATGAACTCTTTAACACTGACACCCACCATTTAGACCATTTGACAAAGTTGAAACAATCTGGCACAATGGAAGAATTTATAGCTACTTTTGAGCGATTGGCTTTCCACACATAGGGCATGTCTGATGTTTCTTTCCGAGAATGCTTTATCAGTGGCCTCAAGGATGCGATTTGTGCCCACATCCTCTTGGTTCACCCTGAGATTTGGGTGGAAGATACTAAAGAGATAAGGAAGCACAATAGGTTGTCTCTTCTCAAACCAAAAAACCATCCTTTATTCCTCGCCCTCAACTAGTCACTCCCACTCCTCCTTCCACTCCACTAAAGATCCATAAATTGACCCCGGGAAAAAATGCTTGAACACCAACTCAACAACCTTTGTTTTAATTGTGATGACAAGTATTTTCCTGGGCACAAGTGTAAAGAAAAAAATCTTTTTATGACCATCTCTGAGAATGTTTCTGAAGAAGATGACGAGGCTCCCCTTGTGGTCGAATCACATGAACCCACTGACATGACTCCACCTTCCGACCCTCCAGATGTTGAACCAGACATTTCCCTGAATTCTCTCATTGGCTTCTCTACTCCCCATACCCTCAAGCTAATTGGTTACATTAAGCATCAGAAGGTCGTCATCCTTGTTGATAGTGGAAGCACCCATAATTTTATTCATTGCCACATTGCCCAAGAAACTAATTGTTATATCCGAGCAGTCAACAACTTTCAAATCATGATTGCCAAAGGTGGGTCCATGAAATGTGGCGGGTGTTGTGAAAATGTGCATCTCCAAATTGGTCAGTACCACCTAAAATCTCATATGTTTTCTATCAACATGGGTGGTTGTGACATTGTGTTGGGTGTCGAATGGCTAAGGAATCTAGGTCCCTTCTCATGGATTTTAAGGAATTAACCATGCAATTCAACTAGGAGGGCCAACAGTATAAGTTCCAAGGAATCACAATAGGTTCCCCTGAGATCATCAGTTCTCATCGCATGGGAAATCTCCTCAAAAAAGTTCATTTCGTCATTATTGTACAACTCCATTCCATTCATGCCACTAAGACACCCTTTATGCCTCATGACCTCCAATCCATCCTCTCCAAACATCAAGTTTTTTTTTCACTCCTTAGGGACTTCCTCCTTCCCGTGGTGTTCATGATCATTCCATTCCCCTCGTCTCTGGTAGCCTTCCTACCAATGTTCATCCCTATCGTCATCCCTTTGCCCAGAAAAATGAAATTGATAAAATTGTTCAAGAATTTCTTCCCGCAAGCATTATCCATCTAAGTACTAGCCCATATTATTCTCATGTGGTAATGGTACTTAAGAAAGAAATCTCTTTGTGCATGTGTCCTGACTTTTGCGCCCCCAACAAACTCACCATCCAAGACAAATTTCCCATTCATGTCATTGATGATCTATTGGATGAATTAAGTGGTTCCCAGTTCTTTACTAAACTTAATCTTCGTTCTGGCTACCACCAGATACATATGAAAGAGGCATACATTCCTAATATTTCATTCTGAGCACATGAGGGCCACTATGAGTTCTTGTTCATGCCCTTTGGCTTGTGTAATTCTCCCTCCACTTTCCAAAGCCTCATGAATCATGTCTTCCATCCTTTTCTCCATCATTTTGTCTTAGTTTTCTTTAATGATATTCTCATCTATATTAAAACATGGACAACCCATCTTGATCATGTGGATCAAGTTCTTCATCTACTCTCTCAGCACCAACTTTTCCTCAAACAATCTAAATGTGATTTTGGAGCCTCAGAAGTGGAGTACTTGGGTCATATTGTTGGCAAGGCAGGTGTCAGGGTGGATCCTAAGAAGATTAAAGCTATGCAAGATTGGCCTCTCCCCAAGACTCTCAAAAGATTGAGTGGTTTTATAGGTTTAACGGGATATTATCGCAAGTTTGTTAAGAATTATGGAAAGATTGTGGCGCCTCTCACTGCTCTCCTTAGAAGGAATTCTTTCACTTGGACTCCTGCAGCTGATCAGGCCTTTCAATCCTTGAAGGTGGCTATGTGCACCATTCCTTTCCTTTCCTTTCCCTTCCTGACTTCGAAAAGACCTTTTTCCTAGAATGTGATGCTTCCAGGAGAGGAATTGGAGCATTCCTTATGCAAGATGGTCGGCCTTTGGCCTTTACCATCAAACAACTGTTAGAGCGACATTTGGGCCAATCAATCTATGAAAAGGAAATGTCGGTTATTATGCATGCAATAGATCTCTAGCACCCTTATCTATTGGAGCAACGCTTCCAAATTAAGACAGATCGTCAAAGCCTCAAGTACTTTCTGGAGCAACGTCCTTCATCCCCAGAGCAACAAAAATGGGTGACTAAGATATTTGGATATGATTATGAGATCATTTGCAAGAAAGGCAAAGAAAATGTGGTTGTTGATGCTCTTTCAAGAAAATATGAAGATGAAGGGTCCCTTTTTCCCCTCTCCTTCATTGTACCAGGTTGGCTCCAAGTTGTTTGCCAAGAATGGTTGCAACTTGCAAGATCCCAAAATTTTGCTTCTGATCCAACAATTGTGAGCCAATTCTCTAGTTTCCCCAGGGTACTCTTTCCACAATGATGCGCTTCGCTACGAAGGTCATTTGTATTTAAGTAAACAATCACAACTTAAATCCACTATGCTTTCTGAGCTTCATGTTAGACCCACAACTGGGTACTAAGGGTTTACCAAAACCTATGACCGGGTCAAACGTTTTTTTTTGGGAGGGTATGAAATAGGACGTTCACACTTTTGTGGCAGAATGTAATGTTTGTCAAAGCAACAAGGGAGAAATAGTCAAAGTCACAGGCCCACTATAACTGTTCCTGATTCCACCCTCTATTTGGAGGGATATATCTATGGATTTCATTGTTGGCTTACCTAAATCGGGCAATAAGTCAGTCATCATGGTGGTAGTTGACCGTCTTTCCAAGTATGCTCATTTATGTTCTCTTCAACACCAATTTACTGCCTCCATTGTGGTTCAAATTTTCATGGATCATGTCTTCAAGCTTCATGACATGCCTCATTCTATTATTTTTTATCGAGATCCCACTTTCACCAACAATTTTTGGCAAGAATTGTTTAGGCTATGTTGATGCTGAAACTAGGAAGTTTCAAAACCAACAACTCAACCTCCTGTGGGGCTAGGCGGGAAGAGACATGAATATCACCCTAGGCTTAGAGCCCCAACATAGAAACACATTAGACCCTAGGCTAAGTCTCCTATAAACTAAAGTCCAAGCATGAATCCCTTTTGCTTGGAATTTCTAAATATTTATGTGTTTTATTATTGATGATTTTTGTATCTTTTGACTTTTATAATATTTATTGCTTTTGTAAATAAAGTTAAAAAAATAGTTATTAGAAAAAGAAATATTTACAAAAACTAAATAAAAGTTTACAGAAAAGTTAAAGTTAACATGTGTATATTAATTGTTGTTTAACAAAGTTGAGTAGAAGAAAAAGAAAGTATTAATATTTAACCAACTAATCAAATAGAAAAGAATTAAAGTTAAGCAATGAAAACTCAGTTAGTTGTTATATTAACAAGTCAGGTCTATAAATGAATAATATACAAATATTATTAAACACAAATAATAAACTTAAAAGAAAAGTAATGATTGTACAATGAATAAAAGTAAAACAATATTTATGAATGGTGATTTTTTCATTTATTTGTTAAAGAAATAAAACAATAAACAGAGAAAGATTGTAAACGTAATTAAAGAAAAGAATGTACACTTGAGTGAAGTGAAATTTGAAAATATTATTTTATTTTTCTTTAAAAACCTGCGTGAAATAATTAGAAATAAAATAGAAACAATATCCTAAGAGCAAAAATGATCTTTATTAATGAAATCCTCATATATTTCTCAAACTCTTGGAGCTTTCAGACCTCTGTGAAGCTCTGAACCCTAAGTGAAACTCTAACTAGTCAAGATGATTTCTTCACTCATACGATGATCCAGGTGGATATTGGTGGTCACCCACCTATTCCACTTGGACCCACACCATTGTTTCTTTCGGTTTTTCAGTCTCCTTAATTGTAGCACAATTTAATATTTTTAGCAGTTTTTCGGGTCCTGAACTTTCGAAGCCGTTTTGAGGCACTGAACGACATTTTTTGGGCATGAATGCCCCAACGAATATGAATCTGTTCCAGCTCAATATTCATTATTAGCAGTGTAGTCCTCGGATAGATATTTCTAACGATGTATCATGTGCATCAAACGGAGATAGTATGCCAAAGTTACGACCCCGGGAAATTGATGTACCAATTTACCCCAATAGGGCCCATATTCTGGTGTTTCATCTCCTAGGGTTAGGTTTTTGGATGTTTAGGGTTTTCCATTATTTCTCAATAATATATAGGCCTTCGAGCCTCATTGTAACATAGAGTTCATAGGACAGTAGCTGCCACATCTCTTCTCAGAGATAAGCTACCAGCGCCCGAGCTATTTTATTTCCATTCTATCTGTAAGCATATTTTAGTCATTTGTTGTTAATGAAATGAAGTTTTACTTCCACTGCATATATGCGTTTATGTGTATTTATGTATTTCATTGTGTTCCTGCATAAATCTGGATCAGTGGTATCATAGCAGTCTTCTCTTTCTCAATCCTTCTTTGCATGTCCCCAACGAGATCGGGGTATAAGGAGTTAGGGATCGATCTGGTTGAATCGTTGCAAGATCAGCCTCGCAAACCTCGGCGGTCACCCATAGGGGAAGAAAAGAAAGATGAGGGAGTAGGATATCCTATCAAATTATTGCTCGAGGAGGCCCTTGAGAAACAAAGGAACGCGATGACGGACAACTTTTCACAAATCCTTCAACGACTTCCCACTGGAAGCGCATCTACATCCAACAGCCACCCTGGAGGCGCCACTCCTTTTAAGGTACAAATAAACTTTGACATTCCCATATTTGAGGGCCAAATAGATGCAGATGGAGTTGATAGATGGTTGAATCTGCTAGAAGGATATTTCTCGGTTCATGACTTTTCCGACCGAGAAAGGATTATTTTTTCACTCCTTAAAGTCGCCCCCCATGTCAAGGACTGGTGGGAAACCTACTGGGAGAAACAGAGCGAGGGGGAACCCTCTCTATTCTTGGTCGCACCCACTTGGAATTATTTCTGAGACACCATCAAGGAACAATATTATCCCATGGGGAGCTATGAGGACAAATACATACAATGGACTACGTTGCGACAGCAAAGAGACCAAGATGTGCATGAGCTGACGAATATGTTCCATACCCTACGCACAAAGTTGGGTATCAAAGATTCGGAGAAAAATTTGGTGTTAAAGTACCGCAGTTGTCTTCATAGATACATTCAGGAGAAAATGGAGTTCCTCAACATCTCCTCGCTTGGTGCGGCATACCGGTATGCTGCCAAGATTGAGCAGAAGTTCAAACAGAAGAAGCGAGACTTTGGGTTTGCAAATCAGAAGCAAGGGAAAGGTACCACCAAACCACTAAACAAAGGACCAAGCCAAGGCAGGGAGGCCCAGGACAACCCGCCAAAGCCGTAAGCAAAGAACAACATCATGAAGCCAAAAAAGGACACGGGGAAGTGGTGTGAGTTCCATAAGAGCTCCACTCACAACACAAGTGAGTGTCGGGCCAAGAAGTCACTAGTAGCCGAGTTGAAGGCTTCTGAATCGGATGCAGGCTCTGACTCTGAATCAGAACCCGACAAGGGGAATGATAGGGGGAAGCATATTATCGATGGGGAGCCCAATGCCACCATTTCCACCATGGAGATCCAGAAGAAGGAACCAAAAGATCCAGAGGAGGCGGAGTGCCTCTTCCATTTCCAGATGTGGGTAAAGGGTTCCCCGTTGCAGTTCATTGTTGATAGCGGGAGGCATAAGAACCTCATCTCAGTAGAGGTCATGAAACGACTGGGCTTGCCAACCACAGCACACCCACAACCATACACCATCAGGTGGCTGCACCAAGGACAAGACCTCCGCGTAAGCTAGCAATGTCACCTTCCCTGCAACATCAATCCCTTCACGGATGAGGTATTATGTGACATTGCTCCTCTTGATGTTTCTGATGTATTATTAGGCCAACCATACTTGTGGAAGCAACTTGTTGTATATGTGTCCAGACCTCGTGTTGTTATTATTACTTTGGGCAATAAGTTGTACAGGATACCGGAAATAACACTGCCTACAACCATCTCTTTGGTTACTGCAAAACAATGCAGTAAGCTCCTTGCCAAAACTAGGAAATTTGTTTTCCTGATGATCTACCCTCAGGGAAAGAAGAAGACTGTGGCCACGACCTCCAGACAGGGCCCCTCTGCATGACAACAACAGATGGATAAGGTCGTGGAGGACTATGAGGACATATTCACCTCCCCCGCAGGGGTGCCTCTACACTGTCGGGTCAAGCACCCCATCGATCTGACCCCAAGTGCGTCGTTGCCCAATGGACCGATCTATCGACGCTCTGTTCTGGAGAATGACAAAATCAAGAGGCAGATTCAGGAGCTGTTGCAGAAAGGTCACATCTAACCGAGTTCATCGCACTGTGGGAGCCCGATCGTGCTGGTGCAGAAGAAGGATGGGACTTGGAGACTCTGCATTGACTATCGGGCATTGAACAAAATCACTGTCCGGAATAGGTACCTGATCCCGCGGATTGATGATGTTCTGGACCAACTCAAGGGGGAAAAATATTTCAGCAAGGTCGAATTAAAGTCTAGGTATCACCAGGTACCAATCGAACCCTTTGATGTGTGGAAGACTACCTTCAAATCCAAGGAGGGACTTTTTGAATGGTTGGTCATGCCTTTTAGGTTGATGAATTCCCCTGCAACCTTCATCAGAATAATGGATGACATCTTGCGACCATTCACCAACTCATTTGTAGTGGTGTACTTGGATGACATTCTGATCTTCAGCTAGACTTGGGAAGAGCACCTCCACCACATCCGACAAGTCCTCTAAACACTGTGGCAACACAAGTTGTGTGCCAATTTGGAGAAGTGCACTTTTGGCATGACCCAGGTTCAATATCTGGGATACATTATTGATGAGCGGGGGGTGCATGTGGATCTAGCCAAGATCCAAGTCATTCGGGATTGGCTGGCCCTAACCACCCTAACAGAGCTCCGTAGCTTTTTGGGTCTTGCCAATTTCTACCGCAGGTTTGTGTTGGGATTCTCTCATATCACTTGGCCCTTGAGTCAAATCACCAAGGGAGGAGGGAAAGAAAAATTCTTTTGGTTTGAATCTCAACAGAAGGCGTTCGACGATTTGAAGCATCGTCTCTGCTCTGCACTAGTGCTCACATTACTAGACATGCAACAACCATTTGAGATCGAGACAGATGCCTATGACTATGCTATTGGGGCAGTCCTTACTCAACAGAGGCATCCAGTGGCATATCACAGTGAGACACTTTCCGATACAGTCCGAAAGTATCCCACTTATGACAAGGAGATGTATTCCATTGTGCAGGCTTGCCGAAATTACATTTTGGGAAAGGAAATGGTCATCCACACAAACCACCGACCCTTGCAGTTCATACAGACACAAGGGAAGTTGCAGAACGATCGCCATTAGAAGTGGTCCACATACCTACAACAGTTTCATTTGAACATTAAGTACAAGAAAGCAAGAACCAACAATGTTGCATACTGCCTCAGCCGACCCCCTATCCTGGCGCTAACCATGGTGCTCAACTCTTGTGGCCACAAGACTTCTGATTGGCCACTTCTCTACAAAAGTGATCCAGAATTCGACCACACATACAATACACTCTTGGAGCGTAAGAAATTTCCTAATTTTCACCTCCACGATGCCCTGCTATGTCACCTGGGACATCTTTGTGTTCCTTCAAGTCAGCGTGCCAAGATGATTTGGGAGGCACACTATAGTCGGGTCGTTGGGCATTTCAGGGTCGAGAAAACCGTGGCAGTACTACAAAAGTATTTCTATTGGTCGAACCTTCAATAGGATGTCGGGAACTACATCAACTCCTGCACTGCTTGCGCCATTGCCAAACAGACCATCAAGAAGCAAGGCCTCTATACTCCATTGTCGACCCCTAGTCGACCTTGGGAATCATCTCCATGGATTACATGTTGGGCCTTCCTTCTACTAAGCATGGCAATGACTGTGTTTTTTTGGTCGTCAACAGATTCTTGAATATGTCCATTATGATGGTCTGCAAGAAGAATATCACAGCAGAAGCCACTGCTAAACTCTTCGTTTAGTGAGTGTGGGTACACTTTGGGATCCCACAGTCTATCATCTCAGATCGAGACAATAGGCTCCTCAATAAATTTTGGTCCATCCTATGGTCGATGTTGGACACCAAGCTCACCAAGTCCACAGCTTTCCATCCGCAAACTGATATCCAAACAGAGGTCGTCAATCGAATGATTGTACACATTCTGCACATGTACAACTCAAAGCATCCACGCACATGGGATGAGAGCCTCCCCTATGTACAACACAGCTACAACCGGGCTCTCCATAGCTCAACTAGCCACAACCACTTTTAGGTGGGCTTGGGATTCCAACCACTATGTCCCATTAACATAGCCATGCCATTTGCGGCTACTCAGGCAGATTCATCCCATGTCCAATCTGAGGCTGACAAGGCAAACAACTTCATTGAGCGCATTCATCACATCCGCCAACAGGTTCATGACATCTTGGACAGAGCCAATGCTAAGTACAAGTAGCGATATTATCAACATCGGGTGCCACACAACTTCCAGGTGGGCGACAAAGTGTGGCTACATTTTCAAAAGGAGAGCCTCGTTGGACCCTACCGCAATATTCGCTCGCTCCGATATGGGCCATACACCATCACCAAGGCTATAGGGGGCAATGCCTTTGAGATCAGTATTCCACCATTCCTTGGTCTACACCCAGTGTTCAATGTCGACCACCTCCGACCCTACTTTCCACCTCTATTAGACACATCCGACATGGCAGAACAACTCACACCAACAGAGTTAAACCTAGATTGCATGGAACAAGACACAACTGGTCAGATTATGGACACACAGATCAAGAACACCCACCAGTAGAGGATCCAGCTATATCAAGTTGTCAAAGCAGGCCAACTCCTTCACCAGGGACCAAGTTCAGCAGAAGTTTCCTCATCTCATGGAGGAACTCAACGCAATGGGGACCATTGCTTCTTAAGGGGGGAGGAATGATCCAGGTGGATATTGGTGGCCACCTTCCTATTCCACTTGGACCCACACCATTGTTTCTTTCATTTTTTCAGTTCCCTTAATTGTAGCACAATTTACTATTTTTAGCAGTTTTTTGGGTCCTGAACTTCCGGAGTCGTTTTGAGGCCCTAAACGATGTTTTTTGGGAATGAATGCTTCGATGAATATGAATCTACTTCAGCCTCAATATTCCCATTTAATAGTGTAGTATTCGGATATATCTTTCTAACGATGTATCATGTGCGTCAAACGGAGATAATATGCCAAAGTTACGACCTCGGGAAATTGATGTACCAATTTACCCCAAGGGGGCCCATATTCTGGCGTTTCATCTCCTAGGGTTAGGTTTTTGGATGTTTAGGGTTTTCCATTGTTTCTCAATAATATATAGGCCTTCGAGCCTCATTGTAACACATAGTTCATAGGCCAGTATCCTTCACATCTCTTCTCAGAGATAAGCTACCAACGCCCGAGCTATTTTATTTCCATTCTGTCTGTAAGCATATTTCAGTCATTTGTTGTTAATGAAATGAAGTTTTACTTCCGATGCATATCTGTGTTTATGTGTATTTATGTATTTGATTGTGTTCCTGCATAAATCTGGATCAGTGATATCATAGCATTCTTCTCTTTCTCAATCCTTCTTTGCATGTCCCCAATGAGATCGGGGTATAAGGAGTTAGGGCTCGATCTAGTTGAACCATCGCAAGATCAGCCTCGCAAACCCCGATGGACGCCTATTGGGGAAGAAATGAAATATGAGGGAATAGGAGATCCTATCAAATTATTGCTCGAGGAGGCCCTTGAGAAACAAAGGAACGCGATGATGAACAACTTTGCCCAGATCCTTCAACAGTTGCCCACTAAAAGCGCATCTACATCCAACAGCCACTCTGGAGGCACCACTCCTTTTAAGGTACAAGTAAACTTTGACATTCCCATATTTGAGGGCCAAATAGATGCAGATGGCATTGATAGATGGTTGAATCTGCTAAAAGGATATTTCTCAGTTCATGACGTTTACGACCGAGAAAGGATTATTTTTGCACTCCTTAAAGACGCCTCCCATGTCAAGGACTGGTGGGAAACCTACTGGGAGCAAAAGAGCAAGGGGGAACCCTCTCTGTTCTCAGTCGCACCCACTTCGAATTCTTTCTGAGACACCATCAAGGAACAATATTATCCCGTGTGGAGCTATGAGGACAAATACATACAATGGACTACGTTGCGGCAGCAAAGAGACCAAGATGTGCATGAGTTGATGAATCTGTTCCATACCCTACGCACAAAGTTGGGTATCAAAGATTCAGAGAAACATTTAGTGTTAAAGTACCGTAGTTGTCTTCATAGATACATTCAGGAGGAAATGGAGTTCCTCAACATCTCCTCGCTTGGTGCAGCATACTGGTATGCTTCCAAGATTGAACAGAAGTTCAAACAGAAGAAGAGAGACTTTGGGTATGCGAATCAGAAGCAAGGGAAAGGTACCCCCAAACCGTCGAACAAACGACCAAGCCAAGGTAGGGTGGCCCAGGGCAACCCGCCAAAGCTGAAAGAAAATAAAAACATCACGAAGCCAAAAAAGGACACGGGGAAGTGGAGTGAATTCCATAAAAGCTCCACTCACAACACAAGTGAGTGTCGGGCTAAGCAGTCACTAATAGCCGAGTTGAAGGCTTATGAATCGGATGCAGGCTCCGACTCTGAATCAGAACCCGATAAGGGAAATGACAGGGGGAAGCATATTATCGATGCGGATCCCAATGCCACCGTTTCCACCATAGAGATCCAGAAGAAGGAACCAGAAGATCCAGAGAAGGCAGAGCGCCTCTTCCATTCCCATATGTGGGTAAAGGGTTCCCCGTTGCAGTTCATTGTCGACAGCGGGAGCCAGAAGAACCTCATCTCAATAGAGGTCATGAAACAACTGGGCTTGCTGACCACAACAAACCCACAACCATACACCATTGGGTGGTTGCACCAAGGACGGGACCTCCGCGTAAGCCAACAATGCCGCCTTCCCTGCAGCATCAAGCCCTTCATGGATGACGTATTATGTGACATTGCTCCTCTTGATGTTTCTGATGTATTATTAGGCCAACCATACTTGTGGAAGTGACATGTTGTGTATGAGTCCAAGCCTCGTGTTGTTATTATTACTTTGGGAAATAAAATGTACAGGATACCGGTAATAACACCGCCTACAACCATCTCTTTGGTTACTGCAAAACAATGCAGTAAGCTCAATGCCAAAACCAGGAAATTTGTTTTTCTGATGATCCGTCCTCGGGGAAAGAAGAATACTGCGGCCACGACCTCCAGACAGGGCCCCTCTGCACTACAGAAACAGATGGATAAGTTCATGGAGTATGAGGACATCTTCACCTCCCCCACAGGGGTCCCTCTACACTGTCAGGTCAAGCACCTATCGATCTGACCCCGAGTGCGTTGTTTCCCAATGGACTGATCTATCGGCACTCTCTTCTGGAGAATGACGAAATCAAGAGGCAGATTCAGGGTTGTTGCATAAAGGTCGCATCCGACCGAGTTCATCGCCCTATGGTAACCCGATCATGCTGGTGCAGAAGAAGGATGGGACTTGGAGATTCTGCATTGACTATCGGGAACTAAACAAGATCACTGTCTGAAATAGGTACCCGATCCCACGGATTGATGACCTTCTGGACCAACTCAAGGGGGTAAAATATTTCAGCAAGATCGACTTGAAGTTTGGGTATTACCAGGTACCAATCGAACCCTCTGATGTGTGGAAGACTACCTTCAAATCCAAGGAGGGCCTTTTTGAATGGTTGGTCATGCCTTTCGGGTTGATGAATGCCACTACAACCTTCATGAGACTAATGGACGACATCTTGCGATCATTCACCAACTCATTTGTAGTGGTGTACTTGGATGACATTTTGATCTTCATCTAGACTTGGGAAGAGCACCTCCACCACATCTGACAAGTCCTCCAAACACTGTGGCAACACAAGTTGTGTGCCAATTTGGAGAAGTGCACTTTTTTCATGACCCAGGTTTAGTATATGGGATACATTATTGATGAGCAGGGGGTGCATGTGGATCCAGCCAAGATCCAAGTCATTCGGGATTGGTCGGCCCCAACCACCCTAACAGATCTCCGCAGCTTTTTGGGTCTTGCCAATTTCTACCGTAGGTTTGTGTTGGGATTCTATCATATCACTTGGCCCTTGAGTCAAGTCACCAAGGGAGGAGCGAAAGAAAAAATCTTTTGGTCTAAATCTCAACAGAAGGTGTTCGATGATTTGAAGCATCGTCTCTGCTCTGCACCAGTGCTCACATTACCAGACATGAAAAAACCATTTTAGATCGAGACAGATGCCTCTGACTATGCTATTGGGGCAGTCCTTACTCAACAGGGGCATCCAATGGCATATCACAGTGATACACTTTCCTATACAGTCCGGAAGTGTCCCACTTATGACAAGGAGATGTATTCCATTGTGCAGGCTTGCCGACAATGGAAGCATTACAGTTTGGGAAAGGAAATGGTCATCCACATAGACCTTCAATCCTTGCAGTTCATACAGACACAAGGGAAGTTGCAGAACGATCGCCATCAGAAGTGGTCCACATACCTGCAACAGTTTCATTTGAACATTAAGTACAAGAAAGGAAGCACCAATAATGTTGCAGACTACCTCAGCCAACCCCCTATACAGCTCTAACCATGGTGCTCAACTCTTGTGGGCACGAGACTTTCGATTGGCCGCTTCTCTACAAAAGTGATCTAGAATTCGGCCACACATACGATACGCTCTTGGAGGGTAAGCAAGTTCCTAATTTTCACCTCCAGGATTCCCTGCTATGTCACCTGGGACATATTTCTTTATCAAGTCCGTCATCCAGTTATTCCACCTCTTTCACTAGAAAGGTTTAACCGAAGACTGATAACTCATTTTTTCTTTTTACCAGGTCTTGTTTATCCTTCTACCACCCACCATCTTCCTTCTAAAAGATTATTTCTTGTATTTATTTTCTTTATGGTCCATGGGAGCCCCAACCCCATTCTTTAATACAAATGCATTTACAATTTCAAGAATATGTAACAGAATATATATTTTTGGAAATTTCAAGAGAACTACTTCGGGAACAATCTCAACTGTGTTTTGTAACCATGTTTTCAGAATATAAAGTATTTGAGGTTTATCTCTCATTATATTTATTTGAGATTCTCATGTGTCCACTCTGTTAAATTTCTTTTATGCATGCGGAACATCTTCTTTTTTATTTTATGTGATCAGAAATCTTTATCCTAAACTATGATGGATGTGAGAAAATTTTGCTTATTTGCTTTAAATGTGTGAAATGTGTAATTCCTATTCCTTTCTCGGGAACTTTCTTTAAAAAAGAGAACGAAAACATTTTCATTTTATTTTCTTGTAATATTTTAGTTTCTTTGAATTACTACAACAGACTTTTGTCAAGTCCCACATTTTGAATATTTGACAATCTCAAGAAAATCTAAATAGGAGTACCACCTCTATAAAATCATAGGGGGATTTACATCCTCGTGAGGTTGTCATTTAGGTCCTAACGAATTCAAGCATCAACAATAACCCCCCCTCAAATTGGACAAACATGTTCATAAACTGGAAACGAAGATATGCTGGTAGCTTCACTAAAAAACCTCTCTCTGCAAGCTTGTGGAAATGATCCCTAAATTCATTTGTTGGGAGATTTGGTTGACAAGAAACAAGGTCATCTTTCAAAATAAGTCTCTTCCACCATCAAGGGTGCTATCAATAGCTTGTATCCTTTTATCATAAGTCTTTTGTGTGAAGTCAATATAGTCAGACTCCCTTTTGACTCTTGATGAAGATGAACAAGCATGGGTCATAGGCATCCTCAGTGCTCGCTTATTTCAGCTCTCTCCTTCATCCCCTATTAAGTTGTCTAAGTATGTTTGGCACCTTAGATTCTCTGATCAGGAATTTGGTCCATGGTAGCAGCAGCAAGCATCGATCATTTGATTCTATGATGGGGCTTCGAAGGGGAATCTAGGGGTGACAGGTGCGGGGGGAGTCATCTTTGACTCCGAAGGAACTCAGACTATTGAGTATTCATGGGGGCTAGGATACAACAAAAATAACCAAGCAGAGGTTCTCCCAATATATATGGGAATTCATCTCATCCCACTAGAAAAATATGCTTGGGTTCTTTTCATTGGCGAATCTGATATGATTATCAAGGGGCTACATAGATCAAATAAAAAAATTCATCCTAATCTCTTGCGAATCTATCAAAGAATCATGAATATGGACCAAAAATTCAATTATGTGAGCTACTACCATATTTATAGAAGGCAGAATGGGAAAGCGGACACCCTAGCCAAAGAATCAAAGCATATGGTGCATAGCACAATCTGAATCAATGGGGATTATTTTCAAATTTACCTCCCATAACCCAAGAATGCCACTATACAAAAAAATTATTTTTTTAAACGAGAAATGTTGATTCAAGGAATCAATTTTCGAAATGAAAGGAATGGGAGGGGATGTGACCCTACCTCCCATTCGTACCAAAGAAACTAGCGTCACACAGGCTCACACTGCATCAAGAGGCCCCTTTATACTTGTGACATGATGCCACACCTCATATTCACACATGACCTATCATCTCCATGCAATGTTTATTAACTCAGTCACATGCGAGTTGACGAATTCATGTGGGATTTTCCCTACAGCCCAGGTACGAATCTTCGAAGCCATCCCCCTCGTCCTCATAGGTGTCACAATTCAAACGGGAACTGCATCACAGTCCATGTCTCTCACAATGAATCCACACAGTGTTTCATCATATCAGTGTATGGCATCATCCTTTCATTTTTGGGAATTATCATTGGTTTCTATTGAGGAATTTAATCATTACAGCAATAAGCAGGTAAATGGGATTTAGATGCATCGATAGTGCTAGGTTTGCACCTATCTGATAGGTTTGAATTGGAAATATTTGATCCAGAAGAGCTCATCTTGTTGCATCGTTGTTCCAACCATGTGGCGTCGAAGTCACATCCCTTGTGATTGTACTGAGTGCAAGTTGGATAAGTTACAAGACCAAGTGCAGACACAATAATTAGAAATGGAGACCATGCGCAATTCAAATGCTCAATTTACTCGTCAATTGCAAGAACATGAGGCAAAAAGGAATGAGGAATTATCACTCATCCTTCGCACGGTTAATCTACACTCAACTAAAATATGGTCTCTCTAAATACATGTCCAGAGTCACCCTCCAGAAGCTCCTACTCAATAGAGACCAACGCCATTAGAAGGATCATTCACCTATTGTGAAGTCTTGTAGCCTCCGCCACACCAGCTCGTGTGTGACACCCTGGAAACTACTCCAGGTGAGGTGGATATAGAGTTAAAACTCACCTAGGTTAGCTATATGCGGTGCAAAATATTATTTTTGCTATTTTCCTATATTGAAATGTATACATGGCGGAACTGTAGTAGTTTTTATGTGTATATGAGAGGACTCATGAGCCACTATAAAAGTTGTAAAACTCCAGCTCTGCTTCAAGCCTCTGGCCATTTTGAATTTTTGTACCTTATGATTGTTTTTTCCCTTGCACATCTTTCTTTTTAATAAAATCCATAATTTTTTCTGTAAAAAAAATTAAAAAAGATCCTTACGTGGGATAATGGTCAAAAGAGAAACTAGATTGAACCCGGTTGGTGTTGCCTATATAAAAATGATTATGAATTTGTGAACCATTTATTTGTTTACTTCCAATTCACCAAAATTGTATGTATGTAAATTTATAATAGTTTCAAATTTAAAATTCATTGGGATAAATTAAATCTACTAGAATGTATGGAATTTTGGATGGCCGATAAATATGTTTCCTCACATAGAGCACTACATGGGTATGTGTTATGGGGCATCTGGTTAACCAAAACAGGTTGACTTTTGAAGATAAGGAGGCACAATTAGAAAGACTTTCACATCACATTAGAGTCTCTTATGGGGAAGGAAGGAAGCAACCAAAGAATAATGTTCCAAGAAGCCTTCAAGAATAAGTTATACATCACACTAAGCCTTGGGGATTTTTTGATGGAGCATGCCAGGGTACTTCGGGAACTTGTGGAGTTGGAGTCGTTCTTTATCTAGATAAGCAAATTACTTTTTACTAAGCATGGGGCAGGTTTGTGCACAAACAATAGAGTAGAACTCTATGCCCTTTGGATCCTACTTAAGGTTGTAGTGGATAGGTAGGTTAAGAGGCTACACGTATTTGGTGACTCCAAAATTCTGATGGATTGGGAAAATGGTAAAAGTAACATTCTAACTTGGAGCTAGGGCCTATTTTGGATAGGATTATGGAAAAGAATTTAATTTTTGAAGAGGTTTCCTTTGCTCATGTCTACCGAGAATTCAACCACAAAGTTGATCAGATATCAAAGGAAGCACTCATTTTGGAGGAAGATCATTTTCTTGTTCATGAGATTAAGGACCATACTCCTACAGATTTGATACACTTACAACCTTTTTGATGAATGGATTTTTGGTCGTGTTTTATTTTTTGTTTATGTAAAGTTAGAGAGGGTTTATCGCATGGTTTTGTCATATCATCAGTATGATGTCATGGAACTATTTGTTTACACAGAGACCTATATAAAGATGATTTTAAGAGTCAAAATCATAAAGATGGGCTATAGCCTTATCTAATAGAGACAGTTTATAAAGGCAATGATTGCTAACATTATAAGTCGAAGGGGAAAAAAAATTATATTTGTTGATATTTTTTAATACTTTTCATTAACATATATTAAAAGAATTTAATAAAATATATAACTTCTGTGAAAGCATATTTAATAATTGAAATAATTTTTATTAATAAAATATTAAGAAACAATCATATTATTGATATTTTTAATTAAAATACATTTTTATATATTTTTAATTAAAATACATTTTTATATATTTTTAATTAAAATACATTATTGTTATTAAGTATGTTTGATGTGGAAAGAACAAAAAGAATGGAAAAGTTGTCAAAGTAATGGTATGGTTTAGATATAAGAAGTAAAAAAATTCAAAATAGGTGTAATCATGAATTTATAAAAAAAATACGTTTGTTGTAATATTTTATTATAATTTTTTCCTATTTTGTAAAGGATAAGGAAAAATAATCAACATTTAGATTAACGCTTTTTTAAAGGAGATTTCGACCATTTTTATTTAAATCTCGTAATTGATTTGAAATGTTATAATTGATTTCGACAATATTCTTCCTCTAAGGAAGAAGAGGAAGAATATTGTACAAGAGGAAGAAAATCATCGTTTCGAAAGTGATATCAATACCTTTTCCCTCAAAGATATGGAGCTCGAGACTGACATTGAGAAAATGTTTCCTAACGTTGATCAGCCAGGAGGCGTGGCCCACCAGAATCAGTCGTTGGAAATTGTTGAGAATGGGATCTTTGATGAAGAAGAATCATTTGTATTTCAGAGTGTTTCATTTGACAGCGAATCTAAGAAATTAATTATTGAGAAGAGTGATGTGAAGAATAAAAAGAGGAAATCGCGTTCAGAGTTTAACCTAAGAAATATGTGGCCTTCCCAAATTTATAGAATCCATAAAGCAACTAGCGATGCATTGGACGACTCCATTGGTGGTCTCGAAGCGGAAAATATAAATTTAAAGGAAAGGATTAAGGAACTGGAAGAGACTTTAATGCCTCTTCCACTCCTTTCCATCCCTTTGGCAATTTTTGGACCCACCACACCCGCAACCAAATTAAAAGGATCCTCAATCTTATTCACATCATCCAGGAGCTATGTGGAGAACAATATCAAGAAAAGAATGGCATTGATTACAGAAGCTTGGGAAATTTCAAAGAACGTGATTTCTTTTGGCTCGAGGGCGCATGCCTTCCATAAGTATCTACAAGCCAACCTAAAAAATGAAGAAGGTTTCTACCTTGATGTTGTGGTACCCTTTGGTATTAAATTTTCCAATGTGTCAGAGCTAAATAAAAGAGAGGAGGACCTTCCCTCTCCAAGTCGGATCAAGTAGTTGAATGCCTGCTGGAAAGAAAAGATAAAGAACTTGAACAACATTGTTCAAGCATGCAGCCAAGCCATAACAAGGAGAGAAGAGCTATTCAAAAGGCTCACGGAGGTGGACCTATCCGGAAGCACTAACGAAGTCCAAGATCCTAAGTTGATCCTCAACTCATTGTTCCTAACAAAACAATTGTTCGATGAGCAAGTTCAGATTTTTAAAGGATTGTCAATTGAAAAATTCTATGGTATAATTGAATATGATGAGAATGCCATAGATAATTGGCTAGTGGATTACTCCGTAGAAAATCAGGATATTGAAGAAGCATTACATGGCATTTCCATTGATCTTTGATACTTGGAGGGTGAGTTGTTCAACATTAAAATCCAGCATGAAATCAATGTGGCACCTATGAAAAGTTACATCGAAGAATGGTTCAAGAAGGCTATCGATAAACTGACAAATGAAGGGCAAGAAGCAGTTGAGACGGTTCCTGTAAACGTTGATGAAAACGATAAAGGGACATCAACGATCAAATGAAGACACCACGAGAGACCATCATTGTAATTTTATGATGATCACATCCTTCTTTTATTTATCATGTCCTTCATCCATTTATTCCACCTCTTTCACTAGAAAGGTTTAACCGAACACTGATAACTCATTTTTTCTTTTTACCAGGTCTTGTTGATCCTTCTACCGCCCACCATCTTCCTTCTAAAATATTAGTTCTTGTATTTATTTTATTTATGGTCCACGGGAGCCCCAACCCCATTCTTTAATACAAATGCATTTACAATTTCAAGAATATGTAACAGAATATATATTTTTGGAAATTTCAAGAGAACTACTTCGGGAACAATCTCAACTGTGCTTTGTAACCATGTTTTCAGAATATAAAGTATTTGAGGTTGATCTCTCATTATATTTATTTTAGTTGTTGATGTGTCCACTCTGTTAAATTTCTTTTATGCATGTGGATCATCTTCTTTTTTATTTTATGTGATCAGAAATCTTTATCCTAAACTATGACGGATGTGAGAAAATTTTGCTTATTTGCTTTAAATGTGTGAAATGTGTAATTCCTAGTCCTTTCTCGGGAACTTTCTTTAAAATAGAGAACGAAAACATTTTCATTTTATTTTCTTGTAATATTTCAGTTTCTTTGAATTACTACAACAGACTTTTGTCAAGTCCCACATTTTGAATATTTGACAATCTCAAGAAAATATAAAGAGGAGTACCACCTCTATAAAAACATAGGGGATTTACATCCTCGTGAGGTTGTCATTTAGGTCCTAATGGATTCAAGCATCAAAAATAACCCCCCCTCAAATTGGACAAACATGTTCATAAATTGGAAACAAACATATGCCGACAGCTTCACTAAAAAACCTCTCTCTGCAAGATTGTGGAAAATGATCCCTAAATTCATTTGTTGGGAGATTTGGTTGAGATTAGATTGAGACAGATGCCTCTGACTATGCTATTGGGGCAGTCCTTACTCAACAGGGGCATCCAGTCGCATATCACAGTGATACACTTTCCTATACAGTCCGGAAGTGTCCCACTTATGACAAGGAGATGTATTCCATTGTGCAGGCTTGCCGACAATGGAAGCATTACAGTTTGGGAAAGGAAACGGTCATCCACATAGACCTTCAATCCTTGCAGTTCATACAGACACAAGGGAAGTTGCAGAACGATCGCCATCAGAAGTGGTCCACATGCCTGCAACAGTTTCATTTGAACATTAAGTACAAGAAAGGAAGCACCAATAATGTTGCAGACTACCTCATCCAACCCCCTATACAGCTCTAACCATGGTGCTCAACTCTTGTGGGCACGAGACTTTCGATTGGCCGCTTCTCTACAAAAGTGATCTAGAATTCGGCCACACATACGATACGCTCTTGGAGGGTAAGCAAGTCCCTAATTTTCACCTCCATAATTCCCTGCTATGTCACCTGGGACATATTTCTTTATCAAGTCCGTCATCCAGTTATTCCACCTCTTTCACTAGAAAGGTTTAACCGAAGACTGATAACTCATTTTTTCTTTTTACCAGGTCTTGTTTATCCTTCTACCGCCCACCATCTTCCTTCTAAAAGATTATTTCTTGTATTTATTTTCTTTATGGTCCATGGGAGCCCCAACCCCATTCTTTAATACAAATGCATTTACAATTTCAAGAATATGTAACATAATATATATTTTTGGAAATTTCAAGAGAACTACTTCGGGAACAATCTCAACTGTGTTTTGTAACCATGTTTTCAGAATATAAAGTATTTAAGGTTGATCTCTCATTATCTTTATTTGAGCTTCTCATGTGTCCACTCTGTTAAATTTCTTTTATGCATGCGGAACATCTTCTTTTTTATTTTATGTGATCAGAAATCTTTATCCTAAACTATGATGGATGTGAGGAAATTTTGCTTATTTGCTTTAAATGTGTGAAATGTGTAATTCCTATTCCTTTCTCGGGAACTTTCTTTAAAAAAGAGAACGAAAACATTTTCATTTTATTTTCTTGTAATATTTTAGTTTCTTTGAATTACTACAACAGACTTTTGTCAAGTCCCACATTTTGAATATTTGACAATCTCAAGAAAATCTAAATAGGAGTACCACCTCTATAAAATCATAGGGGGATTTACATCCTCGTGAGGTTGTCATTTAGGTCCTAACGAATTCAAGCATCAACAATAACCCCCCCTCAAATTGGACAAACATGTTCATAAACTGGAAACGAAGATATGCTGGTAGCTTCACTAAAAAACCTCTCTCTGCAAGCTTGTGGAAATGATCCCTAAATTCATTTGTTGGGAGATTTGGTTGACAAGAAACAAGGTCATCTTTCAAAATAAGTCTCTTCCACCATCAAGGGTGCTATCAATAGCTTGTATCCTTTTATCATAAGTCTTTTGTGTGAAGTCAATATAGTCAGACTCCCTTTTGACTCTTGATGAAGATGAACAAGCATGGGTCATAGGCATCCTCAGTGCTCGCTTATTTCAGCTCTCTCCTTCATCCCCTATTAAGTTGTCTAAGTATGTTTGGCACCTTAGATTCTCTGATCAGGAATTTGGTCCATGGTAGCAGCAGCAAGCATCGATCATTTGATTCTATGATGGGGCTTCGAAGGGGAATCTAGGGGTGACAGGTGCGGGGGGAGTCATCTTTGACTCCGAAGGAACTCAGACTATTGAGTATTCATGGGGGCTAGGATACAACAAAAATAACCAAGCAGAGGTTCTCCCAATATATATGGGAATTCATCTCATCCCACTAGAAAAATATGCTTGGGTTCTTTTCATTGGCGAATCTGATATGATTATCAAGGGGCTACATAGATCAAATAAAAAAATTCATCCTAATCTCTTGCGAATCTATCAAAGAATCATGAATATGGACCAAAAATTCAATTATGTGAGCTACTACCATATTTATAGAAGGCAGAATGGGAAAGCGGACACCCTAGCCAAAGAATCAAAGCATATGGTGCATAGCACAATCTGAATCAATGGGGATTATTTTCAAATTTACCTCCCATAACCCAAGAATGCCACTATACAAAAAAATTATTTTTTTAAACGAGAAATGTTGATTCAAGGAATCAATTTTCGAAATGAAAGGAATGGGAGGGGATGTGACCCTACCTCCCATTCGTACCAAAGAAACTAGCGTCACACAGGCTCACACTGCATCAAGAGGCCCCTTTATACTTGTGACATGATGCCACACCTCATATTCACACATGACCTATCATCTCCATGCAATGTTTATTAACTCAGTCACATGCGAGTTGACGAATTCATGTGGGATTTTCCCTACAGCCCAGGTACGAATCTTCGAAGCCATCCCCCTCGTCCTCATAGGTGTCACAATTCAAACGGGAACTGCATCACAGTCCATGTCTCTCACAATGAATCCACACAGTGTTTCATCATATCAGTGTATGGCATCATCCTTTCATTTTTGGGAATTATCATTGGTTTCTATTGAGGAATTTAATCATTACAGCAATAAGCAGGTAAATGGGATTTAGATGCATCGATAGTGCTAGGTTTGCACCTATCTGATAGGTTTGAATTGGAAATATTTGATCCAGAAGAGCTCATCTTGTTGCATCGTTGTTCCAACCATGTGGCGTCGAAGTCACATCCCTTGTGATTGTACTGAGTGCAAGTTGGATAAGTTACAAGACCAAGTGCAGACACAATAATTAGAAATGGAGACCATGCGCAATTCAAATGCTCAATTTACTCGTCAATTGCAAGAACATGAGGCAAAAAGGAATGAGGAATTATCACTCATCCTTCGCACGGTTAATCTACACTCAACTAAAATATGGTCTCTCTAAATACATGTCCAGAGTCACCCTCCAGAAGCTCCTACTCAATAGAGACCAACGCCATTAGAAGGATCATTCACCTATTGTGAAGTCTTGTAGCCTCCGCCACACCAGCTCGTGTGTGACACCCTGGAAACTACTCCAGGTGAGGTGGATATAGAGTTAAAACTCACCTAGGTTAGCTATATGCGGTGCAAAATATTATTTTTGCTATTTTCCTATATTGAAATGTATACATGGCGGAACTGTAGTAGTTTTTATGTGTATATGAGAGGACTCATGAGCCACTATAAAAGTTGTAAAACTCCAGCTCTGCTTCAAGCCTCTGGCCATTTTGAATTTTTGTACCTTATGATTGTTTTTTCCCTTGCACATCTTTCTTTTTAATAAAATCCATAATTTTTTCTGTAAAAAAAATTAAAAAAGATCCTTACGTGGGATAATGGTCAAAAGAGAAACTAGATTGAACCCGGTTGGTGTTGCCTATATAAAAATGATTATGAATTTGTGAACCATTTATTTGTTTACTTCCAATTCACCAAAATTGTATGTATGTAAATTTATAATAGTTTCAAATTTAAAATTCATTGGGATAAATTAAATCTACTAGAATGTATGGAATTTTGGATGGCCGATAAATATGTTTCCTCACATAGAGCACTACATGGGTATGTGTTATGGGGCATCTGGTTAACCAAAACAGGTTGACTTTTGAAGATAAGGAGGCACAATTAGAAAGACTTTCACATCACATTAGAGTCTCTTATGGGGAAGGAAGGAAGCAACCAAAGAATAATGTTCCAAGAAGCCTTCAAGAATAAGTTATACATCACACTAAGCCTTGGGGATTTTTTGATGGAGCATGCCAGGGTACTTCGGGAACTTGTGGAGTTGGAGTCGTTCTTTATCTAGATAAGCAAATTACTTTTTACTAAGCATGGGGCAGGTTTGTGCACAAACAATAGAGTAGAACTCTATGCCCTTTGGATCCTACTTAAGGTTGTAGTGGATAGGTAGGTTAAGAGGCTACACGTATTTGGTGACTCCAAAATTCTGATGGATTGGGAAAATGGTAAAAGTAACATTCTAACTTGGAGCTAGGGCCTATTTTGGATAGGATTATGGAAAAGAATTTAATTTTTGAAGAGGTTTCCTTTGCTCATGTCTACCGAGAATTCAACCACAAAGTTGATCAGATATCAAAGGAAGCACTCATTTTGGAGGAAGATCATTTTCTTGTTCATGAGATTAAGGACCATACTCCTACAGATTTGATACACTTACAACCTTTTTGATGAATGGATTTTTGGTCGTGTTTTATTTTTTGTTTATGTAAAGTTAGAGAG